>JACCIC010000004.1:3667500-3707500 GCA_018907035.1 Sycobia sp. Sy_11
TCACATCTCTTCAAAATTTAGAAAGATATATACTATTAACTGTCAAAAAGAGACTGAACATTTCACACTTTGGCGTCGGTTCATCTTTCAACTGAATTTTCTTCTTAACCGACAGTCTTTTAGAAAGCTTTTAACAGAGGTTATTTTTACCAAGACACGAATGACCCACAATTCAATTGAAGGGTTAGAAAGAGATGGGGGAGGGAGATCCAGCCTTCAGTTTCCAATCATCGGAAGTCCCTCCGAATTCTTTCCCCTTAAGGTATATATTTGATTATTTCAGTTCTCTCTCTCTCTCTCTCTCTCTCTCTCTCTCTTTTCCTCTCTCATGAGTCGTGCAGCCCCGGCCTTTCGTTCTCCGACCTTCTCGCTTTCGGGCCCTTATCTCCGTTCATTTTTTTCCTTTCATTGCTGCCGTTGCGGTGGCGCGCGGTACCGAGCGCGCCGCCGACATTCTTATACTGCAGATGACAAAATGACAAAGGAGCGGTCGCCCGCGGGGCCGGCGATATTACCGTTTCCGTTTCGGAACTATGCGCGCCTTTGCCCCAACCCCTCGACCCCCCTCCCCTCGACACAGTGCTCTTCGTTGCTCAGAACTGACTCTCTCTCTCTCTCTCTCTCTCTCTCTCTCTCTCGAACTCGCTCTTTAGGTCCGTTCTACCTCTTTCGCCAGTTTCTGAGCGTCCTCTCCTCCACCTTCCCCCTCGTTTCTGTCTTTCTCAAAACCGCGAGTTCCTATTCCATCCGCCCCCTCCCACGACTCTCCGCTCGTTCCCTTTCCCGCATTTACCGCACTCCCTGGGTCTCTCGCACCTCCCCCCTCCATCTCCCAGTCTCCCCGTTCGTTTTCTTGATTGATTATACGCCTCGCAATTTCGGCTGCTTCACGCGTCATAGGCACGCGTCACAAGCCGCGCGCGACAGCTCGGTTTTTAGGCGCGAGCGAGGCTCGTCGAATGTCCCGAAGGCACATAGGTGATCAAAAACTGTACCCTGCGTGTCTAATTATGTTTTTCGTTTCTAATCCGCTACAGGTTGACGTATTTTTCTCGTATAAGAAGTAAAAATCTGTGCACGGTGTAATAATAATGTTATGTAACATGAACGTAATATCAGAATTTACACATGTGCGTTGATAGTCCTGACCCGAGGGTTAATTACTAGTATAATTATTTCAGTCGTACGCTAACGTTGCTCGCGTTAGTTTTTGCATAATCAAGTGTAAAATCGAGTTTTACAGTAGTAATATGATATTGTTGGAGTAATATGATATTTGTAGAAACGGTATTTTTAAAATGTTTATTATACAGCCTGTAGTTATACTTTAAATCCACATAAGATTAAATGTTAAATTGTTCAATACTGTTTCAAAAACTTACATTTTACTCCCTAAATATGAGGTCGTAAAATTGCATTTTACCAATTCTGAAGATTTTAATCAATTTTTGTAACAATTTCAAATTGCAAAAAATATCCTTTTGCAATATAACTAATTCATTTCATAGTTTACAGTATTGTTTTTCATATATAAGTAATTCAAAGCTACTTCAGTCGTTCATCATTAGTGGAAGCACTTCCCGAGAAAGTGAAAACCTATTGAATGACACTAAAAATTCAAAATTCAGGAATAAAAGTATCGTTGAAAGTACGAAGATTTCCCATTCGTTTTATTAAGTAAAAAATATTATCATATAAGTCGATCAGGACTAACAAAAATGTATTAACAAAAATGTTCTATCTTATTCGCAATATGCACACGTAGAGCACTAAATTTCTGTTTTTCTGTCTATGGCCATATGGCTAAAAGTATATAGTTTGTTATCATTTGGCTCCTTCCCATCCCGCGGATACAAGAGTTGGCTGGGGCAAAAAATCCCGTTTCCCCCGTATGGTATAATAATCCTTTCTCCCTCGCGGCATCGCACCACGGAATCAATACGCGCATTCCCAGAACGCGCGCGCTGGCTCGTCCTAGGATGTCACCCTCCTCCCCTCCTATGTCTTGGTCTTCACGGGCAATCACCTCACGGAATTCGATTTTTCGTGCTGATCTCGCGCCGTTTTACGAGCGGACTCTCGTATCCGGTTTTTACGTCCCCTCTGGTCCTCCTACCCACTCCCTCTTCTTGTTCTCCTCCTCCTACCAACGGGAGAGAAAAGACGAGAGCTCCAATGAAAATACACCGACGTCTTTCGTTTTTAGAAGCTCGGGGGAGGGGGGGCGAAATGCGCTCCCGGGTCAGAGATTGAACTTGAAGGTGTAACTTTGCGTGTATATTCTGGCGTATAATGTGAATGAAGTGCACATATGTGTAGATGTGATTAATACACATGCGTAAGCGTTACCTGTTCCGAATGAAATAGGTTATAAAGGTATAATATAAAACAATACCTATTGAAAATAAGATGATATAGGCATTTTTAAACAAACATATGAGAATGACGCTTTAGTGAGATCTTGATCATGCTCCTTTCAGACAATCTGCAGCGCTATATAAATAGTTAAGATACATTAGTAAGAGCGTATGAGAGAATATGGACGTTGATAAATATTTTGTTTATTTTAACGATATTGTAGAATATATGGGAATAGATACGGAATCTTAAAAAGAAAGAGTATGAGATTATAAAGTAAATTTTTGTTTAAAATCTTCTGTTTCATTGTAATTCCATATGAAGTAAAAGCTATTTTGAAGAAAAACAATCAAAGAAAATTCATTAATTGTAACTACTCTTTTAAAGTAAGAAATATTTGAGACATATAAGTTTTTGGTTGAGTGCTAATTTTTTGAAGCAGATATATTTTTTTAATAATCAATTACTGTATTATAAATAAAAGTTTTACGAACATATATTATAACGAGTAGTATACTTCATATTTCAAAAATGTATCCTATTGCAATATAGCTATTGAATACTATAAGAGACACACAAAAACACTATTTTTTATCAACTTCTATTGAACATGATACATCAGCGAATTTCGATATACGTGAAAAATATCTTGTGTTTATAGCTTTATATTTACACAATAATTTTGATGATTTACTTTAAAACGATGTTTTTCTTCATAGGATGTTTCACTTATTCCCATATACAACCAACGTATATTAACTTCTATTTGTTTCTTACATTTTTACTAAAGTTTATTTAAAATTAATTTATTTCTGCAATGGAAATCTATCTTTATTTTTATAGCAAACATATTTTTTATCATAAACGTATTTTCAAATATATTTGGAAAACTTTCATATTTGTAACATAAACAGAAAATTCAACTTTAAAAAATATTAAATAGCAAAACATTTAGTTATAATATTTCAAAAAAACTGAAATGTTTGCATACACGGCATAGGCGAGAATTTCAATATTTAAAGCGAAATTTCTAAAGCTGTGGAAAACTGCTCTAAAGCACAGCACGGCGTACTCCAAGCTCCATATTCCGAAACTCGTGACTCGAACAAAAGTGCATACAAAACAAAAAACCTGTCGAAATACAAGGGTGCTGCCATCGTGGTAAACTTTTTCTTTCGGTTGACAATGTGAGAAAAGCGAGGAAAAGGAGACGTTCGCGTGCGAAAAATCTAGTGCAGTCGAGCGTCAGTCTTCACCTCTACCTCCACCCCCTCTTCGTCCTCCTCGTCCTCCTCGTTCTCGGGAAAAAGGCGCATGGCTGCAGAAAAAAGACCACGGCAGATCCAGCTCGACGTCCCGTTTAAAGGCATAGACGCGCCGAATCTGATACCATTCTTCCATTTTTGATTCCCGCGGCTGGAGGCGCGGAGATCGCACGTCTTCTCCGTCGCTCACTGTCAATTATGTGGCTGTAGTAGGCTTACATGTATGTACGTATGTGTGTGTTGTGTGTGTGTGTGTGTGTGTGTGTGTGTGTGTGTGTGTGTTCGTCGAAAGTAAGGTCAAGAAATTGTGTAAAAGAGACAGCGGAAGGGGCGGATGAGGAGGAGAGGAGGAATCGGACGCTTACATGCACGCAAGTCGTTACGGAAGGGTATGGTGGGCGGGGGGTGTGACACGGGAGTCTTCGGAATGAAATGCAGATTGCCAGAGGCCACTTCACTCGCTGGAGGGAGTGAATTTTTAATAATACCGCGCGCTCTGCTCTACCTTCCTCATTCCCCCTTTTCTTCCTGCAGCCCGCGCCTGTCGCATATAGATATATCCATCACCCCATTGTCTTCTCTCACTCTCTTTCTCTCTCTCTCTCTTTCTCTTTTGTCGCTGCGTACACGTTGCGCCGTTCGCTCATGCGGTAACGCAAAACAACGAAGCGAAATCAGTACAGTGCCTCGCAGCATCCTGATGATTATTATTATTATTATTCTTATTATTCTTATTATTATTATTATTATTATTATTATTATTATTATTGATAATATTCTTGTTGTTGTTATTGTTGTTGTTGTTATTATTCTTCATTATTATTACTGGAAAATAGGAACGAAACGGGTGAACGGTGGTACTGAGAGAGGTATAAGAAGTGCGAGGATAATTTCTTTGCGTCGGATGCCAAAGGTGAATGTAAATTTAATGTGGTGGGGGCAGTCAGGTCGTCTTTTACTAACATAGAATATTGTTTTTATTATTTTTATTTTATTTATTATTTAATTTTTATTTTATTTTATTATTAATTTTATTTTATTTTTATTTTTAATTTTTAATTTTTAGTATAATTATTGTAGTAATAGGTTTTATTTCAGATTCTTCGGGGGTAAATTTAACAAGGACAGTTTGACTGGCATTATTTTAGCTAATATTATAAAGACTCTAAGACCGATGAAAATATTTATTAGTTTAATATCATTTCTTTTCGCGTATCCCCGGAAAGGAAGGAAGTAACTCGGGCACGGATGCTCGTGCCCTCGCTCTTCCCTGCGTGGTGAATACATTCGTCAGCAATGCTTTTTCATTAATATGGCGACTAAAAGAGTAAAAAGTTGTTATTATTATACAAGTTCGAAATGTGCCGATCTTACCATCACCGACAAGGTATTACCTAATGAACGAGTCTGCTATATCATCGGTTGCCTAGTTTACATTAACAGGTTATTAGTCAATAATAGAATTTTAGGTAGAATTATATATATTTTTAATTATTAAAAAAGCAAAAGAACATTGTTTAAGGGTTTCTTTAAAAGAATAAAATTTTCTATATAAACACTTCCTATGAATCACCAGACCAATAATTATTTGCGGTAAATTCCTTTAAGTTCTCTATTTACTTTTGCAAAGAGACCATCAGATATGACTGACGGAGCTAGTCCAGATGAAATGACGTCATTCCAGTTAATTTCAAAATGAACTCTGCAAAGTTTAAAGCCTTAAGGCGATCATATATCCCAGGTATAATGAATTTTTACTCACAATTAGTACAATCCGCAAATTAACTTTACTTGAGAATGTGCAGTGAGAAGAATTTATACTTAATAATCATCTATTCATGTGAAGCAACATTCGATGGCAGAATCAAATTTCAAGTACAAAAATTTTAATGCATCAGTGTCCCCAAAGATATATATAGTTACATATAATTGTATTTATAGTTTTTAAAGATTTGTTTTATAGTTTCTAAAGGTTGAACTTACACGAGCTAGCGGTATCAACTTTTCTGTCTCTATTGATGTGTATAAATTGGACAATAATTCCATTGATAATTACTAAAAAACTACAAAAGTACAATCGTACTTATTTCGTTAAGGAACCACGTTAGTTTCTCTTCGAAATGGAACAGAGTTAGGCTCTGAAACTTCACAGGGCTCTTCTTGGAGCTGCTCAGAATTAATATCAGGTTCAAACACGACTTATTTCTCTGTTTGTATCGGATGGGCTCTTTTAATTGTTATTTAAAATTTATTTTAATAACATTTATTGTTAAATAAAATTTAATAAATGTACAATTTTGATACAATAAAAATGAATCTGTTAGAAAAGATATCCCTAGCAGTATACTCTACTCTATACTCTATTTTTTTTTTTTAAATAGTAATTTTATACATGATTTAATTACCGCGAAGAATTTTTTGAAAAATAACCCTAATATAATCTTCCAAAAGGCCGACAAAGGTAATGTAACTGTAGCCAAACATGGAATATTATATTGTAAAAATAATCTCCCGATCAAAGAAATCATCGCGGAGGTTGAAAGTAATCTTTTTGGTTTAAATGATGAAGTAAAAAAGGAATGTAGAGCATCTTTGGTTAATGTCATTAGTAATTTTAAAAGAGAAAATAAATTTGATAATTTTTTAATAGTAATTTTTATACATGATTTAATTACCGCGAAGAATTTTTTGAAAAATAACCCTAATATAATCTTCCAAAAGGCCGACAAAGATAATGTAACTGTAGGACAAGTCTTCAATTAGGTAAGGGTGTTGGGGACAGTCAGACTGCACTTTACTAACAAAGAATTTTTTCAGCTAATATTTTATTTTCAGATTAGTCTACGGGGGTGAATGTAAACAAGGACAGTCTGACTGTCATTATAATTTTAATTTAATTTTTAATTTAATTTTTATTTTCAATTTTTATTTTTTTATTTTATTTTTATTATTTTTTATTTTTATTTCTTATTTTTTATTTTTTATTATTATTTTTATTTTTTATTTTTATTTTATTTTTATTTTTATTTTATTTTATTTTTGGATGGAATTGATTGGACTGTAAGACCAATAAAAAAATATTTATTAATTAGTATACTCTATATACAAAATCTGGAATTGAAGCTCTTCATGTTTGTAATATAAGAACTTTTTCGTTTCGGTTCAACTGTACTGTTTTAGTTATGGTACTTTTACTTGAACATTGACCACTGCCCACCTCATCAACCATAAAAACGGTTTCATTTCGATCTCACAATCTTTCTTTTGAATTATACTGTTTCCTTAGTGTTTTACTACTGTAATAAATGAATAAATAAATAAATAAATAAATAAACAAATAAAGAGATATATATTATGCTAAAGCCGAGGATACCGTTGTTCCTTCAGATAATTAATATCCATATACACTCCAAATTTTTTTTCCCAGTCTAGGTAGTGTCAGATATGACGTAAACTGAAGTAGTTAAATAAATTTCTATATTTTAAGTAATATAGCTGACATGATCGTAGATTTTTAATTTTTAATCTTAAGAATTGACATCATATTACCTTGAAATTCTAAGTAAATCAATTTTTCTAATAATATACCTACTATTTCTAAAGTTAATGGAATTCAAGTCTGTAGCATCTACGGATGATTTATTTGACATTAAAACCGTATAAACGCACATATAAAGAATACGTATTTAGTATTCTATACTGTTACATTATATTTATATAATTGCTAAGCGTTAAATTATTGTTAATTGGATATTATTTGAAATTAAAGGATAAAATATAAAAGTTATCATATACTTGTTACGTTGGTTATCGTTGCACAGATTAGTTAAATTTATTCACAGTAGTTAAATTCTATGAATAGTTATTATGCTAACATAAATTCAAACAGTTCATTGTATCTTTTTATTTTTCAGATGTCGAGCAAAGGATGTGAAAAATTTAATAAATTTTTACAGGATATTTTAAAAGTTCGCGAGGATTTGACTTGGATAGATCAAGCGGCAGGCGACATGCGTTCGAAGCAGTTATTTTCAGAAAGGTTTTAATCATTTTTCGTTTCAACAAATTATTTATACAAGTATTTCTAAATTTACACTTCGACTTATGAAGAGATATCAATCAAGATAGTTTATATGGTTATTTAATTTCAAACAATTTGATTACTGTATAATTATTGCTTTTATTAAAAATTTAACATTTTCATCTCTATTGATAAGTTGATATTGATAAAATAAACTTATAAACAAGTCTCAAAATTAACTTTAATTTTTATACTATTTGAGAAAGCTTAAAATTTATTAAGAGTTATAATTATTTTTACTTAAATATAATAGCTTGGCATTATTCAAATTCCACACAGATAGCATTCGTATTTAAAATTTATGTTTGAGTATATTCATTGAGCATAAAAAAGCTTGACTAAGGTAAAGTTCAAATCTAATTGTTAAAAATAAAATTTTCATTTTTATGAAATTAAGGATTCTTACATTTCGGGAGATAGATTTTTTTTATTAACTCGAATATAAAAAAATAAGTAAAATTACCAATGTAAAGATAAAACTAATATTTAATGATGATCTTAAAAATTACAATTTATTCTTTAGCTATAATCTGTTACAAAATTAGGTCTGTTGTAAATATACTTCTACAAAATTTAATAATTTAAAATCAATGGTACTTGATTGAAAATTTTTTTTAACTTTGAAAATGAAATTTTGTAAGACAATAATAAATATTTGTAGTTTATTGAAAAACGTAAACTTGTGATTTACGGTGAAAATGAGTAAAGATATTAAATTCAAATTAGTTTATTTTTAAAAACAGTGTTTTAAGTTTCCCAGCAATATTGAAATAAACAAAAATTTATAACCCTATTAGTATATAATGTATCCAGGTAAATTTGTTTTTATTTCTGAACTGTAAAACCACTCAAAAATTTTCAACGGTATAAGTTTAATTTAATGCTCTCTCTCTCTCCTCTCTCTCTCTCTCTCTCTCTCTCTCTCTCTCTCTCTCTCTCTCTCTCTCTCTCTGTTGAATCGCTGTAATCTTTTTGGACTTCTCGCTTTTCAAGAAAATTTCACACCGCGTTAAACCATTTCAAAATATCCACGCTTTCTTTTCAAAGTGATAACGATACTTATTTTCCTCCTTTCCGGGGTGCGCTCTCGTCGGAACGCGACAATCTCGCACCTCCGTATACGCAGCCCCGCGCTGAGGGAGAAAATAAACGCGATGTTCTACCGCAACGAGAAACGCGTCTGGAGTCAGCTCGCGGACAGAGCTCCCATCGGAGACGAGGCGCAGAACCGTCGGAAGAGGCATTCGCGCCCTACCGTGAGCGGCCCCCGATTGATTAAGCCTTCCGAGAAGCAGTCGCCGTCCTCGCATCTCGATTATTACGCGGCGAAGCGAGTCGATTACCAAAGCGCACCGTTGGCCCCTTCGATTTCGCCGCCGGAGACGCCGCGACGTCAGGAGGTTGCCGTCGACTCGGCGAGGAGCGCCACCGAGCGGGAGCGCGAGACCGGGGCGACTGATTACGACGTCGCGGGCGACCCGCTCGACAGGCTGCTGCGATCGATCAACGTTTTTCCGGTCGAGGAGGGGGAGGAGGAGGTGAAGGCCCACGGGCCTGCCGAATCGAGCACCAAGAATACTGACGCCGCGATGACGGATAAAGACGTTGCCGGGAACGCGAATGGGAGAGCTAAGAGATCTTTGAAATCCGCGACGATGAATGAGCACGAAGGTGTCTGATATGCTCTTTATACTTCTATTTCGCATTGAATAGCGATGTGTTTATATTATTGATGGTATGATTTACCATGAGTTGCGCTTAATTGGCTAAATTCCATTTTTACCATAGATAGGATTCACTATAAGTAAAAAATATAAATTAATTAAAGTAATATTATTAAAGTAAAATACAATATTAATTGAAGTAAAAAATATATAATACATTAGAGAATTCGTGTAATTATATGTAATATTGAAAAAAAGTGTATATATAACGCGATTAGAAAAATAAGGAAGGAAAACTATATCTGGTATGATTTTTCATCTCTTTAGTAATATAGAACCAATTATGTACCCATATCACTAATAATAAATTTCACGGTATTATTGTAAACATTATTAATATTTACAATTTTTTCAACGTTTTGGATTAATTGATCCTTTTATATTATATAAATTACGTCAACTATTTGTATTATATTGCTGTCAAAAGTTTTTCTCTTATAGTACGAAGCAAATAAACCCTAAAGTAATAAAAGTATTAGTTCTGAAAAGAATGTATAAATGTAACCAAAAAATATTTTGAATAAAAGGATAACTAATTTGTTAATCATCTTTAAGCTTGAAAAGAATCATTTTATAAATATCTAAAAATTAATATACTAAATAATAATAAGGTTTTTATTTTAATAAATATAAAAGATAGAAAAGTTATCAAATGGTTAAAATATGTTGTTTCCCATTAAAATGAATCAAATTAGACTGATATTGTAAAATAAATTGAGATCATCTGTATCCATCTACATTTTTAAATAGCAGTCCTACTGTATTTTACTCATATAAATTATGAATCTCGATAGGTAATGAAGAACACTCCAAGACTGACAAAAACATTCCACGACTACTTTCATCGGCTAGCGAAGGTGATAAATATGATATGAATCGAGCAATGCGTGGCGAGCTGGCCAAGGAAATTGTCGATACTATTCTTAATCAGGTATAAAATATTGAATGAGATAAACGGTACGATTTTATTGTGGCAGAGACTTTGTGATACATTCAAATCTGTCAGGTAAAAACCAAGGAAGGCTTGAAGATAGCGAGTCGTCTGAAAATAGAGCAAAACGTCAATTACATCGATTCCTTCGCCATTGGAAATCCGTTTAAAAAACGGATTGAAACCGTTGAAAATGTAAGAATAAGAAGGGATTTTACATGAGAATTCAGTCATTTATAATTCGATTTTACGTATTTCGTAGGTCAACGATACCGTGATCGTTACCAATACATTAATAAGGCTTGTCCATCAATTAATTTCCGACGAAGTTGAGAGGAAGGCTTGCGTTTCATTATCATCGGATTTGTATGATTTCTTGCAATGGCTCATAACTATCGAAGTAAGCTAATGCTTGAATTATTCAACAGATGCAAGGTAAAAACGTTGTTTCATACAATAGGAATTGTTCTGGAATGCCAGATGACTTTACTATAGGTGTCCCAGAATCATCCAAGTTTTCTCTTATCTGCGACCTTAAGCTTCAATAATACTTTATCAAATGTTAAAATATTTCAGCCTTTCGGATTAGTAGGATAAAAGAAATGGAGAGTTAAATATTATCAACTAGTCATAGGCTAAGATAGTTTTTCTAATAGAGTAGTTGATAATCCTAAAATTATTCTACATTATCTAATAAAGTGTATATCTTGTTTTAAATTTAATTTTTCTATCAATAATGACGAATGAAAATTCTTACGTGGTTTCAGAATTTCAGAAAAGATAGCAATATTTTAACAAAGCAGCAGCCTGCAAAGTTAATTGAAAACAATGGTGTAGATGAGAAATCTAATTCAAAGGTCGATCAGTGGCGTCAAAAAGCAGAGATTTTAAAGAATCTCTTAAACGAGTACGACGAACTTACTAGAAGGGAAAAGAAGAAAGTTCGAGGAATTTACGAATACTTGGTAATTTGTCGTTTTAAAATTGTCTTACTTAAGCAACCATTTCGTTACATGAAACTGACTAAACATTAATAAATATTTTCAGACATCTAGACTCGACTTCGTTGAAACTTACATCCAAACTCTGGATTCTCATTCTGTTTCATAATGGAAATTCGTAAGCAACTGCAGAAAATCTTTATATTGCAGAGTTCTTAATCGCACTTTTATACATTTGGTTAAAAATGTTATTAAGATCATATTAGATTATAACATCAATTATAATTTAAATAGTTTGTTATTTGAAGGTTCTTAAGTTGTTTATTAAATTTAAGAAAGACTTGATTGATACTAAAATGTTTAATTTAGAAACTTTGAATTATTAACGTAATTATAAATAAAATATAAATAAAAAAATAAAGTTAAATACACAGCCTGTGTGCATGAATATAATTATCAAGATGTATGAATATGAAAATATAATTACAAATTAATCAATTGTGAATTTGCCTATTATCTCCAAACAATAGAATGCATAAATAAGTACATCGTTCAAGCGTGTCACAATATAATTATTATTCTATTAGTTATATTGCTTGGTTATAATTCTCAATTAATTATTTCTGCTATTTCGAAGGGTTTTTTGAAAATGAAGGGAAGAAATTATTTTAGTTAATGAAGAATCTAGAAATTCCGTTAATTTGTTAATTTTTGAAATCGGTAACCTGCTACAGTATATTGGATAGTTTGTATAATTCTCAAAGTAAAAAATTAGAAAGAAATTCTTATGTATGTAAATGCAAACATCGAAGGAAAAGTAATCTAACGAAAGTAATAATAACGCAAGAAGAGTATATCCTTTTCTCTTCCTCGACCTAAAATCCATATTCTTTACACCGGAGGTGCTCTCCGCGGATCATAATCTGCGTTCGCCACAGGTAGCTCCGGCGAAGCAGCTCAAAGGAGAAGAAGAAGAAGAAGAAGAAGAAGAAGAAGAAGAAGAAGAAGAAGAAGAAGATGAAGAGTAAGACGATGGCGGAGGCGGAGGCGCAAGAACGATAATATTATTACTTATTCGGGCGAGTTTAGCAGCGGACGGCGGTGCGGCCCGGTTATTTAGACATTCCGGCGAGCGTCTCGCAGCTGGGCTCTTCGCGCGCGCCCGCGCCGCTCGCCTTCGCCGCGTACATTAAAATATCGCCGAGTCGCGGCGGGCGGTCGGTCCGACCGAGGGAATATCAAGGATGCGGGGGGCGGAGGCGGGGAGGGTTGCGGTATTTTTACATAATATTAAGCCGTACCGCGCGCGACGTCGCCTACGGCCGGATGGGGTAGCGAGGAGGAGGGGCGACGGCCACTTTGCCGGAGGGTAGCCCAGCCGCGCTAATGGGGGAGCTAAAACGCCCGGCGCAATCCTTGGCGGGCGCAGCCGCGTGGCTCTCCCGCCACCCCTTGAAGGCGCCTGTCCGGACTTTTCTTCCGTCGGGATATTTCCGTTCGCACGGCGATGTCGTTTCGGTTCACCGGGGGAACGGGGGAGGGGAGCTGCGACGGCGACGTAGAGAAGCGATCGACATCAACGGCGACGGGTTCGTGACTTTTATAGACTATGTTGACTTTACCTATAGCTATATGATTTGGTAATGTTCAAATTTTGATTGGTGGCGTTCAATTTCTACAGAAAGTTGCGGTATTCTTCCTGCGGTGCGCTTTCCATATAAGGTCAGAGTAAACGATTCTGAATGATGGTCACTAAAGAAATTCATTAAAATTGAGACCTATTGCATTTGAAAATATCCTGTACTATCGTATGTCATTTTAACAATTTTATATTTCTCTAGATCCACATCAAAGTTATTAAATTTATTATCAAAACAATTTTCTTATAGCTATAAAATTAACATATCGTAGAATTCATGCTTTTGTAAACATAACAAATATAATCCTGATGTAATTGTGAAACTTCACATCGAATACCACTTTTCAATAAAGATTACTAAATGAAAATCTGAATTTGAATTTTCCTGGCTTCAAATTGCTTTATTTGTCGATAACGTGACAAAAAGTTATTCCTGTATCTGCAGGTTTTAAAGAATTAAAAGTAATATTATTTAAATATAATTAAAAAAAATTAAATTGTCAGGTCAAATCAATCAATAGAAATTAAAAGAATTTTTCATTGATAACATAGGATTAAAAACCCTATTTCACGATTGTTTGATGGCTTACACACAGAGTTTCTTTATGTGAACTTGTATGCACTTGGTCCAAGTCTACAAAAATGAATTCTACCGAAAGATATTGATAGTCCAATATCATTTCAAAAGTTAGAAATTTAACTTATATTAGAGAGCATAAGCATGTTGAGTATCTATGTTCACGATTTGCTCAAGTTGCCATAAAAGAACTTTGTATATACTCCGAAAAATAATAGTACCATAGGCTTAGCCATGTATCGTTGGTGAAATAATTCTTTAATTTATCTTCGGTTCGGAACGGCCGTTTAAATTCTATTTTGAAATTAATAACTGACATAACACTTTCGGCTGGGCAATCATAAAATTGGGTTATTGGATTTATGGCTTATTATTCTCTAACTAAAGTTCTGTAATACGTTTTTGAAATAAAATAAAAAGATAGATGTACTTCGATTTTACATCATCTCTTGACAGTTTTTTTTATACCTCACGACTCTCTATCTATATAACTATGCTCTATGTACATAAACTTGAGTATGGAGGTCATTCACTTCTCAATCCAAAATACAACATATACACGCGACACGATATAACTTCGCGTGCAAACCCTCGTCTTGCTCACCTTATCAGGGTGTCCTCGATCAGAAGAACTCGGCCGAGGAAAAGAACTCGGGCGCAACCCCTTCATATAATATACGTTTTGGCCCATCGCGTAAAAGCCCCCCCCCCCCGCTCTGAAGCAACGGCCCAAGCACCAGTTAATATTAGCTGGTACAGATCGGGCAAAATGGAGGGTGCGGTTGTAGGAAGTGAATGGGTGATGGGAGAGGCGGACAGGGAAGTAGGATCCCGATCTGGCAACCAGGATAGTTTCCTGTATATAATACACATCTCGTTGGATAAGTATATATATATATATATATATATATATATATATATATATATATATATATATTTGTGTATAGATAGAGAGAGAAAATGACAGAGAGAGATAGAGAGAGAGAGAGAGAGAGAGAGAAAATGACAGAGAGAGAGAGAGAGATAGAGAGAGAGAGAGAGAGAGAGAGAGAGAGAGAGAGAGAGAGAAATTCGAAGTGCAGTATACAGGCCTCAGCGCTCGCGATGCGATGCAGCTGTGTATGTATGTGTGTGTATGTGGCGGGAATCCGGCGCGCATCGACGACATGTCGATAGCAGACGTAATGTTGTCCCAGTACAGCAGGCGCGGGTGGATGCGCGATACGCGTACCGATACTACTATACCTACCTCTGCATCCTCCATCTCGGGGCTGTACGTGAATATGTTGGTGTGTCAACAACGAGCCGCTTCGTTTCCTCTTCCTTTCTCTCTCTCTCTCTCTCTCTCTCTCTCTCTCTCTCTCTCTCTGTCATTTTCTCTCTCTATCTATACACAAATATATATATATATATATATATATATATATAATGCTCGATGCGTCCGAATAGCGATCTGGAGAGGCCCATCGCTTGACCGGACCGTTGCAGTATCTATTCTGCTTTATCTCTTTTTTGTAAGTCAGCACCCGTTCTCTAAATTGCTCGTTCCCCACTATCGCAGAAAAAAACTTGAAGATTCTTTGGGAAAACCATCTCTTTATAGTTACAAAGGTGAAAGCGTCTCTTTTGTCTTTTTGAAAAAAAATAGTTTGCAAAACTAGATCTAGGACTTGTCTAATTGTGTCAGATGTAATCTTCTTAATGGATCTGACCTAAAATTTTAAGTTTTCGTCTAGATATATATAAACGATTACATTATTATGTAAGTAGACAATTACATTACATTTAAATAGATGTAATTATGTAAGTAGACAATGTACAACATTCTTATTATTGCATCCTTTTACGGGATATTTTACAGATAATTGCATCCTTGTACATAAGACCAAATAAATGACTGCCAAAAACATTGAATGTTATCCTAATTAAACTGTAGAATTTTCAACCGAATTGTTCCATTTTTAGCATGGAGACATAAATAATGACTTTTGTGCAGATGCTTAAGTTAATTGTTCTAAATTGAATAGTCATAATGTAATTTCAAATAAGCTCTTCAGTATCCCGACTGTTCAATGGCTTGATATTATCTTATGTTACGTTAATATATTATTTATTGTAAAACATCTAATAAATGATGAGTTTTTAATTTCTTATCATTTCTCTTCTACATGTTATAAAATTTTTTAACGAAATATATTACTGCGTAAGAAAACATTTAGCTTTAGACGGAAACTTTTTTGTGATTTTAATTAATATATTCGAGAATTTTTAATAGATTTTAACAAAGTAACTAAATTATACTATATATATTAAATTCTGTTTGGAACTATTAAATTACTATTATCTTTTGAAGTTTAACAAAATTAAAATACAACATCTGAATGAATATTTCTAGCTTTGACAATATTATTAAAGCAATGTGACGAGATTTGATGGAATATCATTTCGCTACGTAATCTCCTCGGTAATCTCTTATTTCAGCCAGGAAAACCAACAGCCAAGCATATGAATTCAATATATTTTCATGCTTTAAATCTATATCAATTAGTGCTTTAATTATGAATGCTCATTTAAAAATCTTCTTTTCCATATTTAAATTCACTTCGAAATAATTCAAATGCAAAATCGAATAAATAGATGTACTTGTTCTTTTGTTTATACTGAATATGATTGGATAATAGTTATCATTAGTAGCAAACTAAAATCCTATAAAACATAAAGTGAAAAGGCAGACCAGTGTTAATGCGATTAACTATTAAATTCAAGAAATTTTATTTATATTACCAAAGCTATTGGACAAATATCCTTTTTGTCGAAGAGTGCAACTGGTGCGGTAGAAATGAAAAATTGACTACCACATCGGAGAACATTGCTCTTTGATAAGTTAATGGAACAATTTCTCTCTATACTAGACAGATCTGTACAGATAATAAATGAAACATGTCTAATACATATAGTGTAAGATCGAATTTTTGCTCGGATTATTCTGGAAGTATTTTAGTGAATTCTGAATTTTATGTATATATATTTCGAGTACGAATAATGCATAAAATTATTTCTAAAAAAGTTAGTAACATCTATGAGTCGAAGCATGCGAAGCACATTTAGCGTTTCATTTTCCCTTTTGAATACTTTCAAAAAATATATTTTTATTACTATACGTTTTCTTAATAATTGATAGGATTATTTGATTAAGATAAAAAAAATTTATATTACTAATTAATGTAAAAAATGTAAATAAAAGAAATTCACTTTAATTCCGCGAATGATAAAAGTCGAAGAATTACGTCGATTTCTTAATTTCAGCCTCTTTTGCGTTTACTTAAAAAATAAAGAAAAAAGAAGCCTCAACTAGCAAACAATCGACAATGGAAAAGGGAACCATACGGCAAAAGACACGCTGGCACGCTCCCTTGAAAACTGCGTCTGCCCCCCTCCCCCACCGAGTCTTTTGTTCGTCGCGTCCGGACCTCGGTGGCCGAGATGCAGAAAGAAGCAGAGTGAAGGAGAAAAAGAGAGGCAGAGATAGAAAGGGGAAGAGGACGGAATAGTCAGTCCACGCGACCCCTGCGTTATTCCTTATTCGTGTCCAGCAGCGACCGCTAAATGCCTGGACGCCGCATCCCATGCCCGCTCAATTATTGATAAACAGTGAGCCGGTCCGGCGGGAGGTTTCGCGCGGCCAGCCAGTGCGGCGGCGTCGTCCCGCGCCACCGGTCGTCGCACCCGACTGATTTTCTTATTCCGTCGAGTTCGCGCGCGTTACTCGTTTTATCGGCTCGGGGCCGTTTCCTGACTCTCCTGCTCACTCTCTCTCTCTCTCTCTCTCTCTCTCTCTCTCTCTCTCACTCTCTCTCTCTCTCTCTCTCTCTCTCTCTATTTCTTTCTTCGCTCTGCACATTCTGTGTCCTTCGCTTTTCTTCTTTTTTTTTTTTTATTTCGACTCCGTTAGCCCTAACCCACCGACCTTTTCGCGGCTCACCAAGTCGGCGAGGGAGTTTGCATTGACTGACCCCCTCCTCCTCAGGCTCCTCTCCTCTCTTTTTTTTCCTTTAGGTTAGCACTCTCGCTGTTCGCCCGTTTTCTTTTTTCGTCCCTCCTTCCTATTGTCCCCTATGCGGTGTGAAAGAATTATTTGTATATTTCGAAAGGGAAGCTCCGACGATACTTCCGCCAAGTATAGATTAACAAAAAGTTTCGTCAATGGACTTAAAAGTATTCTTTTATAAATCTGAAAATATTTATATAAGTCAAAAATACACATTCGTTGAATTCATTTTTTTGCAATATTAATAATTTCTTGTCGATCATTTCAGTACTAAGCTTATAAAAAATTTCAAAATAATATCGATAAAATTCAATAAAATAAATTACATATTTACTTTATGTATGATTTATTTTCCTTTCCATTGAAAATATTATATAATAAAAAAATGAAACAAGAATCATTATTTAAACGAGTTTCATTTATCAAATTCAAAATTTATTTTACAGTTGTATCTATAGAGATTTATGAACATGCCACAACTGGCTATTTTTATATAACCAAACGACTGGAATAAAATGATTAAATATACATAATATACTGGATTATAGGATTTCTTATACAAGGGCTAAAAGAATTGTATCATTTAATTATCTAGCTTCTTTATGTGGAAGACATTATTATTTGAACTTAAAGTACTTAGAAAATTTAAGGAAAATTAAAAAGCGGAGTACTGTGATGTGGGATGCATGGTATAAAATGGTATGACTGGAATTCGATAATGATGAGGCAGTACTTACAAGAATTTATTCGGATATGGTGTGGTAATACCTACTGATAAAAAAGATGCAATGCTTTTTTTATTGAAAATGGTTCAAATCTGGAAAAGAAGTTTCGACGCCAATATAAATTTTCAGCCATTTCTTATGGGTACAAAGTGCACAGATTTCGAACTAGCCTCTTCCTACCTAATAGGCTGAGATAACATTTACCTGATTCTAGAACATATGTAATTATAAATATGAGACGAGAATAAAAATTGCATTGAGAGTGCCGAGACCATACTAAATTACGCAAGAATTACGATAACAAATATCGCATATGTTAAATTTATAGCGAACCTTATTATCTATTATTATTAATTGATATTTGAACCTTGTTCCTAATTTATAAATGAACGATTATATATCTACATTGTTTTAAATCGGAAAATTTTTATCGAAACTGAAATGATTAACAATTAACAATTCGCACACGACCAATATCTCAGTAGAAATAGGAGTCATCTGGGCAAACTATTTTAGGTTATAAAAGTAATTAATCTGTATCATTGGAAATTGTACTCGGTCGCAAAAGATAAAATAGGTATACATCATTCGGTCAAATTTTTTATCCATAAGAAGCTAAAATATTAATCTATTCTTTTTTTTCTTTTTTTTTATTTCTATTTTTGTACTTTAATCTGATGAGGAAATTACAGCTCGACTAAGTGAACTGAGTCTTTATTTAAAAAAAAAAATTTACATATAGACTTCATTCATAGACTTAAAAAAAATCTTATTAGCTTCACTAAAAAGCGAAATTAAAGTTAAAACTTGACTATTCAATGCACTAAATACAATTACAGAAAAATCATTTCTATTGCGAGTTTTTTATTTAATTCAAAAAGAAATATTAGACATAATTAAAATAATAATAATAACAATAATAATGTAATAATGTAATAATAATAATAATAATAATAATAATAATAATAATAATACATGACGTATTGTTGATGACGGATAATCCGACTCAACCGCTCTACCAACATTTTGACATATAATCCGTATCCGCAAACTGCGACAATTCGAGTACACTCTAGCCTCTCTTCAAGGGCTGAAATGAAAACCTATGAATTTATAACGATAATTTACATTTACATATAGCGTTTCTGCTATTCTTCCGGATTATACCCGTATCCACTTCAAAACACGAACTTAAATTAATAAAGAACGATAAATATTATCTAATTTACTCAACTCTGCCAATAAATTTTCATTTTTTTTTATATGAATAATTTCAGGTTTCCAAATATTTACATTTAAAAAATTAAAAGTTGTCCGCAATTAAAGTGTGTGTATCAAATCGCTGTTTGCGAAGGTCTCGTTCTTGTATAAAGCCTTTATAAACTTACAGTTGTAGTGGCATTGAAGCTTATTTTGTGATCAAGGAGCACACGTTCCAGCATTTTTCAAATGAACTGATTTTTATAGCATTTTCGAAAAAGATTCATTCGTAAATTGTAATTCGTATTAACAATTTGTATAAAAATTCAATGAAAATTCTTTTTAAATAATTTGTTAGAGAAATAAATTGCAAATAAAAAAGTTTGATTCCTTTACATATTCTTAAAAATATTATTCTTAATAATAGATTAAATATTAATGAATCAAACCATGCAATGATGCTCAATTTTTTATTACTTATTGAATCACCCCACTCTCAATGGTCAAAATATTTGCACGGTGCTAAATAAAATTTCTGAAAATCAATAATAGAAATTCCCGTATTATATATATAGGTACCTACGCATGCGTCATGGTATGAGGCCCCGCCCGAGGAAAAAATAGTTGTCGGAGGGGGGGGGGCGCTTACTCGTCGACTCCTCTCCTCTCTTTCCACATATACAGAATATGTCACGATAGCTCTTTTGCTTGGAGGCTAAGTGTATTAGACTTGTGCCTCAACTCGATTTCAATTCGCCCGCGTGTGGTTCTGCGAGGCGTAAATATATATATATATACCAAAAGGAGAAAGGAGAGAAAAGGACCGAGACAAAAAGGAATGCGAAGATAAAGAGCGAGTAGGTGGGCCGAGTGAGACGCGTGCGCGGCCCGTTGGTGATGGGGTGAGGGAAAAGAGGGAGGGAAATCGTGCAAAGGCGCTCAGAACGGAGAACCGGAGAGCGGCGGCTGCTCCGTCGTACCCCGCTAATGGTACCCTGGGGGTATGTGGCCCTATACCCCTCGCGCCTAAGAGAGAAAGAGAGAGAGAGGGGGGATGGGGTGGCTGCAGAGGTGAGCCCCGTCCTATTTATTATTTAGCGAAACGCTCGAGAGATGAACAGAGACAGAGGAAGAGAGAGAGAGAGAGAGAGAGAGAGAGAGAGAGAGAGAGAGAGAGAAGGGGGGAGAACCTTGGCGCTCCGCACCGCGGTGTGCATATACTCGCCGAAGATTTATCCGCGCGCGTCGGAGATCGCTCGGACGGGCATCTCTCTATCCTTCGCACCCTCGCCCCCTTCTCGTCCGCCGCGGCGGTCCGGATCACGACAAGGCGGGCCTTCTAACCGAAATGCGGTTGCTTTTTAACCCGAAATTGACCGATAAACTTGGGATAACGACCGGCGGCTCACATAAATATAGATACCAACATCGACGTTTGCTCGAGCGCGCGGTGCGGACAACTTTGGTATGTTATAATATGTATACAGGTGTGATGGCAGACATGTTAAACTATGGCTTCTTGCAGTTAAAATAATATTGGAAATATAGATGGATAGAATTTTGCTCAGCGACGGAGAAGCGATCGTTTGTGGATGTCTTTTTAACGAAACTTTCGAGAGTATTTCTCGTAACTGACTATATACTTTTGTAGATATAATTGAAGAATACGTTTATATTATCTTTAACAGAAATTTTTCTAAGGCAAGCAATGGTTTTGGTGAAAAATTTACATTTTCAGCCATAACTGAGAACTTCTGTAAAAGCTTTGTGTAACATCGACTCGTCTTTTAGACGAATAAACTATAATTTTAAACATCTGTAAGGAGTATATGAAAAAAAGGTTTTAATTAAAATGTAACAAATAGGAAAGAAAACTAGAAATAATATTCATTAGACTGAGAAAAAATTTTTGTATATTTTTCCTCAAATCACCTGCTAAGCTCGTTGATAAGGCGATACATGGTCTATTCCTAGAGGAACGACGATGGATCAAGAGATAAAGAAATTCAAAAATGAATGGTATCAAATTTTTTGCTATACAGAAAAATCTTATAAAATAATATAGCGATTGCATCTTATAGAGCTTTTTTAAATAAACAGTTAATAAAATTACGTTCACTTGACGAAACTAAATTAAAATAATCAAAATATATTTTCCATCACTGAAAAAGTTTTACAACAGCAACGTATAACATCCTCCTTTAGCCGTTTTTTTTCATTACGTAATCGGTCTGCAGCTTTATACAAAAATATACTCCCCAAGTGAAATTCGAAGTTGTTTTGCAAAATGAAAAAAATGTTCTTGTTGCCGGGGGGGGGGGGGTATTGGGCTATTGTGATGATTGTCAACATATCGAAAAACGTTTACTAATAAGCAGTTTTCATTATTGTATTCTCAGAGAATACATCGAAAGAGCGCCTCAAGATGCGAAAAAACGATCTGAGATATGAAGCACGGATATAATGGTTCAGCAGAGTGGAAGTAAATGGGAATGCAGCACATTGCACAAATGCATTTTTCCTTCTATTCAAATTTCAAATTCCTTCTTTTATAAGTACACATATCCACTCTGCAACTTGGTGAATTATTGATAAATTTTACAAAAATTACACTTGTGCTTCGGTATTTATAAAACTTTAAACGCGCATGGATCTTACAAAATTTCTAATTTTGCAAGCCAAGTGATTATTTATATAGAGGATGTAGGCATTTAATAATGGAAAAAAAATTTTATGGTTTTCACTCCAGATCAAAGTTATCATTGAGAGCTTGCACATGTTCGAGCTCCACGCACAACAGATCGTATCTCTTCGATTTTTTAATAATATTTCACGAAAAAATTATGAACAGTTCATACACAAGGAGACGAACCAAATAATACTATTTCAAAGTTCAAATTAATTTTCTTTTTCTTACGTTCATACAAGGTCCATTTGTCTTTTGCGAACAAATTTTGCAAAACTACTTATTAAACTAAATTTTGTCTCCTACGTAACTTTTCACAATCAAAGCAATATCTTCGAACACTTTCCAGTTTTCTTTCATTAACTTGCGGTTAATATAATGGACCGATTGCTCATTGACTGGTCAAGAAGGCAAAGAATAATGACCCGACAGCTCCAACAATATTCTCGCTTTCTCTCTCTCTCTCTCTCTCTCTCTCTCTCTCCCTCTCACTCCTCCCTTTACCCCACTTACATTTCCCACAGCATTGCGGAATGATATAATTAACTCGATGGAGAGGGAGCGGTCAAAATCGAGAGGGGCGCGCGCGCGTCAGTCGCCTCGATATCTCGCCGGATTAATATTTCACATTCTATAGCGCTTTGAGTCGCTCTCTCCCTCTCGCGGAAGCCGAGTGCGCGGCGGACGGGGGCGTACGGGCGGCGGGGGAACTCGTTCCTCCTTATTTTTTACGAAATCGCGCTGGGCAAATACAAAATTGCGGTGAACAGTGCGGGCGCGATTCGACCCATCACCTCTCTTATATCGATTTCATTTGCGTTATTGCACCCCTCCCACCTACTCATTTCCGTCCGATGAGTCTGATATAATTATACCCAAAGTTATTCTCCATTCGAGATATAGCATGTTCATGGCGTGATTATTTTCTATATAATGTGTGTGTGTGTGTGTGTGTGTGTGTGTGTGTGTAATGTTTGCCTGGTATGCTTTAATGTGCCATAAAAAGAGAAGTGGACGAGGGCCATTTAATGCATAGATTAAAGTGTAATTTTCGCCTCGTTTCGCAAGATATATGAGTCGGCGGGTATCCAATGGTTAAATCGTCGTCTAATAGATTAATACGAATTAATCGTGACACTGAAAATTCTATCATTCTACCGTTTTTAAAAGAAAAAGTTTTTTAACATGAATTTGAACACACCGAGTGTGTATAAACCATCGAGCTCAATCCTCATATCAACATCATTAAATATCTAGTGTAGTACATTAGTCTTAACAACTGTAGTACGAGTTTTTTACATGAAATTATTAATAATATTAAATTAGTAACTAAATAAACAGCGACTTTCTACAATTTTCTAGAAAATTACTATAATGCATATTTTTACAAATATTTCCAATACTGTGCATAAAGTTGGGAAGGGGGGAATCACATTCCATCGCACTCGGCAAAATAATGCCATGCAAAATATTTTATACCGTTCGAAAAAACGTAAAAAAATTTGATTTATCGGCGAGCACGTACGCGCGATATACGAGATAAAAGAGAATAGAAAATTAAAAAACCAAAGAGCCCTTAGATTATCGAATTTTTTCGGTGCCTCATTGCTGCAACATAACAAGGAAAGAAAAAAAAATTTGGAAAGGAACGAAACGGCTGCAAAGCCACCGCTTCATCGGTAGAATGCAGCGTTAATATCGAGGCGTCGATAGCATACACGCGCAGACAAAAAACAGTCCAAAAAAGTATACAAACAACGAAACATTTTTTCGTTCTTTTTTTTTTAAAGAGCTAAATTCATGCTCGGCCGCAAGAACGGGACGTCAGAGCGCAAAAGGGCAGAGTATGGAAGAGGAGGAGGTGAACTCGGCATACATAACAACTTAGGCAATATATAGATATGTACATACATACATACCTACAGGCAAACGCATGCTCGACTGGCAGCAGCTGCGAAACGTTATTGATACTACATTTCTCTCGATTTGACGAATTGCCACGGCGCGAGCTAATGGTCCGCGAATTTGCGGCGCTGGTATACCTAGCTACTGAGAGAGAGAGAGAGAGTGAGAGAGAGAAACGAGACGACGTCAGCGGGGGAGGGGATACGACCAGGGCGAATGAGACGAAGAGAGCGAGGAGGTGACTGGGAGGGGCCAGGGGGTGCGAGTGGCCATCGGGACGATTGCCTGGGTGGTGGACGAGGAAACGGACACGTGCTCTAGCTTCTCCCGGGAAGAAATTCCACTTATATTCCCGTCTATGTATATGCGCGCGGACTCATTCGGCCGAAGAGTATTTCCGCCATACATGCATGCGTAGTGGTATACTCGAGATGTAGTTAATATAGAGAAAATTGGCGGTGGATCATGTCTGTGCCGAAGCCGCACGCAGGCTCGCGTACGCACCGTGCAGTTGCGCCATAAATCATTCGGATATATATATATATATATATATATATATATATATATATATTCCCTAGCTTTATTGATCTTATAGATTAGCTCTGTTTTGTTGCATTTATATGAATTAAACGACTAGTATACGGGTTCAGGAGTCTCTAGGGATTGAAATTATAAGTAATTTGTCGAAACGCGCACGGGTGAAGAAGTTGATATAAATTTTCCAAAAGGGTTCTTTTTGCAAAAAGATACAGTACAAGGATCTGTTGATGTATGTAACACATTTTTTACGATTAATACTGCATGAATCTGCAAAAAATACATGCTGGGTGAGATCTAGACAAGCTGTATGTAGATAATGTTTTATTTGAAGGAAAATTGATTGTAAACAATAAAAGAAAAAAATATTGACTACCTATTATGTGATGTTTTAGTAATCATTACTCATTGATCTAAACGTTGGAGTTTTTTGATTTTTTAAATAATAGAAAATTCTAGCTTTATGAAGTTAACCTTTGTTCGTTCGGAAATTGCAAATGAAAAATTATATAAAAATTTAACATTAAAAATATCTTTAAGAAATAAAATAAATAATAAATAAAATAAATCTTTAAAAACATTATGTACTAAAATATTATGTTAGTTTCTACATCTTCCTGTTAGTGCAATGAAGCTGAAGAAGTTCTAAGCCACGTTCTACGGCAGTTCAAAATTGGCGAAAAACGTAGGAACACGCTTCTGAACAATTTACTCGAATTAAAATACTGTACCTTCCAATAAACAGAGACTTGTTAACGACAAAATCAGACTTATAAGGCTGTCGATATATTTTAAATTTTCTTTACAACTATAATTAAAAAATTTAATTTTCTACACGTAACTCGCGCATGCGAAATATATAACTATACAAATGTAATATATTAATATGTATTTTGTATAAATTCTCATATTAATTTTTATAATCTATGAATATCTCTTGTTTCTACTTATTATACTGTACCGTGTAAAGCTGAAATAGACTGAAATTAGTCTGAAGGGCTTAATAAATAAATAAATAAATAGATATATTTATTTATTTATTCATTTATTTATTATGTTGCTGATATAAGAACATCAAATAGAACAGTTCACAGAATGTAAAAATTATCACTGTTTGAAAGGATTAGAAATTATTTTCTGATACGTGACAAATTTGTATAACTTATTAGACTTTGCAGAGAATGAACAAGGATATTTCTTAGAAAAACTAAAAAAAATTCTGTTTACTCTGAGGAAGAGATTAATTCAATCATTTACAAATGTATATAATTGCTGTAATATTCTTGAATCGAAAATATAATAATGTACATAGCACAGAATCTATAAAAGAAATTAAATATATCTTGTACATATATCTAGAAAGCATTCATTTGTAAGAGGATTCAAGAAAATTTTCATCTTGCTAAATAATAAAAAGCAAAAAAAAATAGTTTTCAAATAGAAAAGAAAACTTCTTTATTTGATCTCACAATGTTAAATTTGTACGTAATTTTACATCTTTCGACCTTCTTCATCACTTCAGAGAGGTTTACAACTAAAATGCAATCCGGTTTCGAAAGAACACACGATTCTACGGAAAGTGTGGTATTATTTTTACCGTTGATAGTTTAAAGCGAGCTTTTGTCCAATTAGCCGACGATATCGACTCCAATTTTTAGGATAACATATAGTATCTGAATGATAACATATAGTATAACATATATTAACTGAAATTTTTCAGAGTTATAAATACCAGATTGTTTAACATTTTCTGACAATGTTTATCTACTTAGTTGATTGAGGGTAATTACGATTATATATATACTTTAAAAATTCAAAATGAATTAAATAATATATATATATGCTTGTACATGTACGAATTTTGAATGAATGTCTATATTTATCACGCACTAAAATAATATATCAGCTGTCGGACTTAAAGTAGTTCCAATTGCATATACATGCACAATTGAATGCGTGCAAAAGTCGGGTTAAGTGCGGCTCGCCTTTTGAAACCGAAATAATACTCCCGCAAGCTTCGCGTCACAATCGACTCGGCTCAACTCCGCGGTTATAAAGAAAGGGCCTCGAAAAAAGCGCTCGGTTAAAAATAGGTTTGAAAAGCCATAAATGCCTATACGTCGGAGGGTATAAATAAGAATGCACGATATTCTGAAATCGAATTCATAATATAATAGCAGCGAGATCGATATATAATTACAATGACGAATTGTCGAAAGCGCTGAATTCGCTGTATGCGCGCGACCTTAATTTAGATGAAAAGTATTCAGTTCTTAATTGGATTTATTCTCATTGTGTCCACAGTTCTTTTCTTGAACAACGGTTAATGCATACGTAATAATAGTTAATAAATATTTCAAGCTAGACATAGTAAAATCAATGTTCTATTATACAAACGACCACGTTAGTAAAGTAAGTTTTAACTGGCCGTTGTCAAATTTTCGCGAAAATATTACTATATTATCAAAACTGAATTTTTTACTTGAAAAATACTCAGGTTCTAAATTCTCAAATTTTATATAAATTCTATATAATTCTAATAAGAAAATTTTAGTTTTTTTCTAAAAATTTCTTGTTCATATAATCTTAAACCTTTTTTATTTGTAAATTAGTTTTTTAACGATTTTCGACTGTATAATGTTCTTCAAAATATAAATGATCATTTGTTACAATATTCATTTTCAATAAAAGTTATTATTCTGAAAAATGTTATAATTTAAAATTTCAATCTGGCACCATCTTTTGTAAAATCCAGAGACTTGCTGTACCGACCGAAGGTCGATCATATATCGGCAGAGTGAGTATTGTATTTATACAGGCATCTAAAATCGTTCTTCTTTAAATATTTAATTGAAAAAATATTAAATCACTGTATAATATTAAATTGTATAATATTAAATGAATAATATTAACTTATTGTAAATATAGTTCAGAAATTTGTGTTAATAAAATAATTCATATTGAAGTACTTTGGTTCTATATATATATATATATATATATATATATATATATATATATATATATATATATATATATAAGAAATAAATATATGTTATAACAAATAAAAAATAAAATTTGAAAAATATTCGCACTTATTCTATATTGTTATCCAGTAAAGTTTGGTGTTTCGAAGTGCAAACTAACTTACCTACGAATCTAAAGCTTCTACAAAAACTTGTAGATGGGGTTCGATATCTTTAGATAAATTTATTGAGAATTTAATTGTGAATTAGTAAACAAATATTTTCCATGTGTCTTTCAATGAAATAATTATTTTAGTAATCATTATAATAATTGGACTTTTAATATTCAATAATACAACACGTATGATAAGAATCAAGACCGAAATCGTATTATAGGATTTTTAATACTTCTGTTAACAGATTTAAATTATTACTGCAGCAGTGCCTCTTATCAATCAACGGATTAGCTATAATACAAAGAATAAACTTGACTGGGACAGCTATTTATCTCTGCTATATGATTAATGATACCATAATCATAATATTATTGCATCACATTAAATATTGTATTACGATATATATATATATATATATATATATATATATATATATATATATATATATATATATAATGTGATTGTAGAATTAAAATAAGAATTGAATAATTCATTAATAATGTTATTTAATTGTCAGGTGAAATATATCTCAATCAGTTTTACTTTTGAAAGAAATTGATTAATTGCTAATCGAAATTTAATTTTATACTTGTAATAAGTAGGTAATAGAATAAATATAATAATTAAGGTATTGGTTACTACAGATATACACGATATCGTTTATTTAAAATGTGTAAATAATCTCTGTATCTTCACTGATGTTCAACAGCTGATATACATTATCGGCAATGATGAAGTGCGTACTAACAGTTTATGCAGGCGATTTACACTCAGTATGAAAATACTTTAATAGATCATGAATAACCATAAATGATTTGGATCGTATAAATAGAAGTTTATTACTTGCTAGTAGAAATGTTACAGCTCTCTGGCAATTAATATATTTGAAGTATGTTATATATATCTTCTTTAATGATGGCAAAACATATGATGACGCTTTTACGCGCACAATAAAAGTCAACGCTGATGTAAAAGGTGTTCTACAATTTGTAAAGCAGAGTCAGTGAGATTTTCATTAACTAGTCCGGTATAACAGCCTCGAAAATTTCAATAATAATAATGTAATAATAATGTCTCGTTTATAATAATATTAAAATTTTGTTTTATATACAAGTTGACATCAATATTTCTATAGGTGTATGTATTCAAAATTATAAGAATATTGAGTTAAAATGTTGCATATATGCTACAAGAGCAACACGTATAATTGACGATCTTAATGCAGAGCAGACATATTACACGCATTAATTACTCTTAATGTGAATACATGATTGTGACTTTATGTGACTGCTGTCTTATTATAGATTAAACATTGATGAATTGGTGCGTGTGCTAATAATTACATATAATGTGTTATATTTTAATATATATATATATATATATATATATATATATATATATATATATATATATCAATTATTTTATTTTTACCATTGACCGTATTTTAAAATATTGAAGTATATAACTGATTATATTAAAAAAAATTCGACAGTTTAGAATAAAAACAGTATAGAATAAAAATTGTTTATTACATTATACGTACTTCTTAATGCTGTAAGTTATTATTCTATATGTAATTATAAGAAAGAACTTAATGAATAAGGTGAATATTGTACGCTGAATATATATATATATATATATATATATATATATATATATATATATAAAACTTTATATGCATTGTGATAACGTCAAAATGAGAGACTAATATATTCTATACAAGTGACTCAGTGACTTACTAATTATATGAGAAAAAGATATACCACGAGGTCATCGCTCTTATTATCGATTAAAAATTTATTTAAATAACATCATCTTTACATATTCGTTTTACAAGTCTATCGACCCCTCTGATCATTCCTCATAGATTTTTGGGAGGGACGGGAGTTAACAGGAGACTGAGATTGAAGCTTATTTCGCGTAAATTCACGCTTTAAACTGTAAATTTTTCTGCCAGTTTATGAGCCTGGTTGTTAAGTTGGAATGTGTAATGCAAAATAAGAAAAGATATATATTATTGATATTTATATTATTTATATATTCTATATTAGCAATATTTAATTTAATAATACAAAGTATAATATATATATATATATATATATATATATATATATATATATATATATAATAAAATAAAATACACAGGTCACTATATTTTTTTGTATTTTTCTTAGAACATTTATATCATATGTTGTACCAATACGGTTACTTCTCGTGAATCCCAACCCTCTAATCAGCACGTCGTCAGGACTGTTTTTAAGGGCTCTGGCGCCCTAAGCTGGAGTAAGTTTGGAAGCCCCAATAATTCAAAAACATTACATATCACAAATTATTTTTTAATTTTATGGAATTTATTTATGTAGTTTATTTAGTTGCGAAATTGGAAATCTGAATACTCAATAGAATATTTTTTTAAGAATGTAGTCAAGAATTCTCTAAGTTATAAATAATTCTGACAGCTAACAATTTCGTTTATCTATATATTAAGTTTCCATACATAGATTATAGATAAAAGTTTCTTTGTTTATATGTTATTTAAATCTACAAGAATAATGAATGTAGATTTTGAACTTAAAAATTGTACTGTACGCTGAAGCTCTGATTCTATCAGACATTCCGTAAGCTAGAAGACAAACTTAAAAAAAGAAATATGAGAGGCCTATTAGAATCTGCAGAATATATAAACGAGTCAAAACAAGTATTTTATAATCACAAATATATACGTTTAAAACCGGTAAATATCTTTTAGTGAGTTCATCAAGAGTATTTTTTACAAAACTTCGTTCCATGAATCATGACTCTATATGTAAAAATTTTAATTATATGCAATTAATTAAAAATTTACGTTCATACATGTGTTTTATTAAAATATTATTTATTAAGCCAAACGATAAATTCGTTTAAAATGCTTTAATTCGGCTCGATGATCGATTTGCTGGGGAACATTTCGATACAATGCACATTCTTTTATTATTTTTTTTATTATTTGATTTTATAAACTAATACATTTTCTCCTGTTTTACTGTAGAGTGGAGTGAATATTTTATTTTTTGATTTAATTGTAATTTTATCTTACTGCTCAATATATTACTTTATAAATTCAAAGTTATTTTCGTTGTTTTTAAAGCTTTTTAATTAAAGCTAATGAAATTTTTTTACTGAATTAATTACGTAAAAGAAATTTATCGATGTGTATATATTTAGTCTGGAAATAAATAAAGTGTTTATACAAATTATTGAATAATAGCACGCTTGACCGCACATTCGTGAGGTTGATGTTAGTTCTGGATAATAGATAATGGTAAAAGTAAGTTTATTTGTGTATATATATATATATATATATATATATATATATATATATATAAAATAAATATTTTATATACATAAATGTAATATTCATTTTCAACAAAATGAAAGTTTCATTATTGTACCTAGTTTTGACCAATTCAACAAAACACAAGCACAGTTATAATAATATAATCACAATAGAATGAAATTAAATTAATTATATTATTGGAAATAATTTTGATCAATAATTCCAAACAATTAGTGTGCTGTAAAAAAGACGTAGCCAAAGGCTCATTATTTTCAAATTAACGATTCTTCGAATTGAATACACGGGTATAGTTCTCTCGTTATTTCAATGATATTATTTGAATTAGAATAAGTGGTTTAAAATGTTCACAATCCTTTCAAGACATTGTGTATAAATTGGAAAGCAAACAGTATATAAATGAAACGTATAAAAATTGAAAAAGAATTTATAAATATATTTTCCCAAATTATTTATCTTTTATTAACAACTGAATTTTTCTAATTAATTTAAAAAATTACTAGATGAATGTATTATTTGAGGAAGATTTATACGTAGTAAGTATATATATTTTTTGCAACTTTTTTATCGATCAAATATACAGATTCACAAAAAATTGTCTGCGTCGTGGGCTGGACGATTCAAATGTACTTTTAATCCACTGAAGTTGAATCTGACACTGGCTTTCCCCTAATCATTAAAGAATGTTTTTTTAAAGAAAATATACCAATGATTGGGGGAAAGCCAGTGACAGATTCAACTTCAAAGTACAGAAGTTATATTTAAAGTTCTGAACAGTGAAACGACTCGTTATGAATGCATTTTAGATGAATACGACAAGTGAGAAAAGCTTAGTGTTTCGCAAAGCTGCTATCTGGTAGAGCTTCCATTTATTTGAATCTGCTATAATTTTGAGAGTAAAGGATTAAAAAATTACACGTTTTCAGCGGCTAATATTACTCTCACATAGGTATATACTTTTGATGCTATGCTGGGTGAATTTTTGGGCTGTGTCGGTCGAATGTAAGTTTTTTTGCTCTAAAAATGTGTAATTTTAATTGGATAGTGAATTTACATCATATTGTTAAACTGCAATTAGTGACAGTTTAATTCAATTAGTTTTCAGTTGTAAATGATTTGAGAATCGTTTATTGCTTCCTATCTATTTATAAAATTAAAAAATCAGGAATGAAGCTGACAAGACCTAAATTAAGTTTTGAACGTCAGACTTTGCCATTTTTTATTATGAAATGAGAATTTATACTTTAAACCACTTATGACCTGAAAAATCGATATTTATCCTCTAAGGATCGAAACATATTTCAGGCCTCATTCTGAATGCTTATAAATAGAATATTAGAATATACAGTCTATAACCACGCTTCAAATAAAGTAGCCCATTGTTATAGAAAAAAAAACACGCATTCGGTGCATAAAGCCGGAAAATTCGTTTAAGATAATATCAAAAAATACGTAATAAAATTAGCCGTTGAAAACGAATTTGGAGGAAACAATAAAAATTTCAATATTTAAAAGTATTAACTTGGGATTTACAAGGGCCAAATCTTTAATACATCCCAAAAAGGTCAGTTTTCATTCCTTTGTTTTCATTTTATGAGGGACATATAATATAATAGTTTGTACTTTTAAATAAGTATCTTCTTCAGAAAATATCGATGACTATAGGAGAAAAATCATGTTCAATTTTTGCAGATCAAAATACATGTAATAATATAATATTTTTATCTGTTATGACTTAGACAACTCTTTTATAAGCCACTGTTATTAAAACCAAAAATGTATGACTAGTTTGGATATAAATTTTTTCTTACCCTTAATCTGATTGATTTATTTTAATTTAAAAAATTAGAAATATATTTTCATAAAGTGTATATTAAATTATTACTTAAGCATTAAATTTTCATAGCAACTTGATTGAATGAAAAATACACAACAATAGAAGAAATTTGTTGCCTGCTGCTTTTATTAAATCGTCAAGACTACATTATATGATTTTCAGGAAGCACGCAGGACGAGCTAAAGTAATCGCTATTCGACTAGAAATATACTTATACACATTTTTCTCCTGCGCGAGAGATTCCATAAATCATTTCACTCACGGAAAAAACTCCAAAGAAATGCAGCTATAAGTGTATAGGTATATATACGCACGAAGAGATTTAAAAAAGAAGATTTTCAAAAAGGAGAAAAAGAAGATCGAGTATAAGTGTGCTAGCGCGCGCTCGCTCGATCCCGTAAAAGAAAGATCACCATCGCGCGGTGTCGCCGTCGTCAACGTCCCGCACTCCCTTACAAAAGAGGGTGTCCATTTATTATGAAACTCGCCCGCGCGAGCTTCTCTAATAAAGGGCAAGAGAGAGAGAGAGAGAGAGAGAGAGAGAGAGAGACGTATATGTGCAGCATATACGTATATAAAGACGACGCAATAAAAATCCCCCCTCTCTGGAAGATTGTACGGGACCATTGAATACGATTTTCTCGAGAAGGAGAAGAAGAAAAAAAAGCAGGGTGAGCCGGAGGTGGGACCCAAGTATGCCCGATATATGTGTGTCTGGTGCGCGCGCGCGCGCGAGGAGGCAAGGAAGCCGCGATCGAATCATTGCTCCCGTGGTTGTCAATGCGGTATGGTCCTTGCTTCCATAATAACTCCTACATATGCATGTACACCGGTACATTTATGTTATGTATGTATATGTGCTTGTATATTTATATATATATATATATATATATATATATATATATATATATATATATATATATAGCCGAGCAGTCATTTTTGGATCCCTCCGCCTTTGTCGCCCTTCCTCTTATATAATCCGTATTGTGTGTCTCCGCTCGCATGCTTCTTCTCTCTATTTACGATCGTGTAATGTATATATCTGTGCAATAGGTTCGTCCGCTACTTCACTTATACTGTTGACGACGTTTCCTTCGTCTTCTTCTTCTTCTCTTTTTTTTTTTTTATTTCGGTGTCCTGCGTGGCTCGCACATCAGGGGCAGGAAGAAACCAATCATTGTGCTTTCTTATGGCTTTCTTTCTTTTCCTCCTTCCACTTCCCTCGCCCCCTCTCTTTTTCTCTTTTTTTAATAGTTTTCAATGAGTTTTCTATGTCAGTATGCGGTCTCGCGCAGCGGTATATTGTTTTATTGTTTTAAGTAGAGAAATCCGCATGAATAAAAGACGATAATGGTTTCTGCGGGAATCGATCCCCCGCTGCCGTGAAATTTTGACTAGAAACTTCTTTCTTTCACGGACGGTTATGGTAAAAGTATATAACAGAATAACAGAATAGCTCCATCCCTCGTTTTTTCATCCGACGTAAAACGCTGTTTATATATATATATATATATATATATATATATATATATATATATATATATATATAAGCTATTGAATCAGTGATTATTGTAAATTAATTGCATTCCAGATTAATATGCGGATATAATTATGTTCTTTGCTACTTGAGCGTCCCAATTCCTTGCGCTCTACATTGGTGTAATTATGGTAATTATGTGCTTCGTTTTATATTGTTCACCACTTGCGCGAATCGAATACTATATATATATATATATATATATATATATATATATATATATATATATATATATATATACAAAGTTCGTATAAAACTTCGCAAACTATGTAACCATCATAACGATTTTCATCGTAATGATTTATAATATCCGCGCACATTGCATTCAGAAAGAAATAATTTCATATTATTTTATACGTGGATTTATAAATATCTGTCCTTTACTGAACGGTTAAAATTTTATTTTTTAAAAGTACAAATACTTTTACCGTTCGTTCGCATAACAAAACACATCAAACTTTTCAATTCGAACAAATATATATATATATATATATATAGGGAGGGTAGGACATGAACAATGAAGAATTTTTAGAATTTGCCGCAGCATATATGAATCAAAGATTTTTTGACATACATAATATATAATGTATGCAATGCGATCAAGGTCTCAGTTTTGATGTTCGAATTTTCTATACCTAATAAATGCAGCATCTACATGAGGCTCTCTTTGACGAAGAGAACAAATAGAATATAATCTCGGATAATTTACGCTTAACTGAGCCGCCTGGGAACCGAATTCAAATTCCCGTGCGTGCTTTCCGCGCCTTTTCTTCTACTCTACATATGGGGATTCAGAAGCTTTCATTAAATGAATACCAAGAGATTTTACTGTTCAATGTTTGTATAAGAGATTATATTATCAATTTTCTTAAATATTTATATTATACTTTATTATAAATGCTTAACATTGTACCTACATCAGAGCGTGCGTTTTGATATATAATGTATGTGATTACGTTAATTGATAAATTTTGACAAAATTTTCCTAGACTTCACCAAACTTTGAAGAATGTGTCGAATTCAGATGTTTGTGGCAAAATCTGCCCAAGTTTGTCAAAAGTAACAACATTTATGAACAAACATGAAATGCGAAGTCCGTCAAAGTCCTGGTAAAGTCTGATAACTTTTTCGCAAAATTTAACGGAATTTGGAAAAGTTTATAAAATACTGCATCGTATCTGAGAAAGTTTACTCAAAGCCTTTGTTATGATATGCTTTCAATATAGAACCTTTTCTTTTACTTTTCAGTTTTTTATAGTATTAAATTGTATTGCCAATCATTTTTTAAATTTCTTAATCTTTTACAAGAAATTGACAGACATTTTCAAATTTTTAAAAAAAAATTTCAGAGATTGCTAAGTATTACAATTTGATATTGAAAGCATTTACATGTGTTTGACGAACTTTGGAAAAATTTGGCTAAATGTTAGAATTTTAAGACTGAAATTCATTTTATTTGAGTACACACACACACAAAAAATTATTATTATTTATTATTATTGTTGTTGTTGTTGTTTCTGTTGTTGCTATTGTTATTATCTTTTCCGCGTACATCCTTTCTCATTCGAGTCTAGAGTTTAAAATTCGCCACTTTTTCTGGGTCGGCTCGCTATTTCGCTATTACAGCTTGCACTCGACACGAAGCTAGACAATAATTATACATGTGATCTTAGCTTTTTCTTTACTCCAGCCTTTGGACTTTTATAGAACGGAGCCGTGCGCGCACGTGCTAAAATCTGCATATGCGCGAAACCCATTATCCTTTCATTTGCGGGTACAGTTATACATATATATATATATATATATATATATATATATATATATATATACACCAGCGTTATCTCCCCTCCCGTCGACTGTATTTTCCTTTCTCTTTCTTCTCTCCCGACTGTTCATTACGTATACGTATAGTACGTATAGCTAGGTCTCGACACGGGTCTTGGCTTTTATATATATATATATATATATATATATATATATATATATATATGCGCGCCGTATGTATGCATAAGTATAAGGCCGGCGAGCCCTTGACGGATTCCCTACAATTACTCAATCTCCGGACCGAAACGGAAAGTTTTTTCTCTTCCCGCATCCATGAGCATCAGCGGTTAGTTTGATAGATGCATTCTATTTCAGCGAACGGATCACGAGCTTTTAAAATTCTCCGCATGCGGGCATATAGGATTTTGAAGGATTTTCTTGAATTAGTCTGAAATTTTTCCAAATTTGACTAATGTAAATTTGTAAGATTGAAAAGGCAATACACAGTTATTGTGATTATATATGTCCTCATTATATATTATTGAATAAGTCATTGCATTGTGTGAAATATAATAATTGCATTAATCTATTGTTCAGTTAACTATACCACTGTGTACAAATATGAGTAAGACTTTTCAATTCAAACTTCTCGGTTTTATCGATTCGGACAAATGTTTTAATTTTTAAGTTGACAGTAGTGTCAGAGTTATCTGTGCCAAATTTCAGGCAATTATCTTCATTTGTTATATAGTTACGCTTGTGTTTTGTGAACAAAGAAAAGTTGTCTCTTCAGTTTTTCGAATGCCTGAAGTTATTCAACAAAGAAGTAGCATTACATTTTATGCGCGAAATGAAATATCGGCGGCCGAAACGTTCAGAATATTGCAGAAGAACTTTGGTGAGAAGTCAATGTCAAGAGCAAGTGTTTTTGATTGGCAAAAATTGCTTAAAGAAGGTCGAGAACGCGTTGAAGACAAACCACATTAAAGTAAAAGTACTTTCGTCATACCTGAACATCGTATTATTCCGCCCGAATACGAATCTATAAGAGTTCCCCATAAACCGTATGTAAGATATATATATATATATATCAATATTTCGTGTCTTTTCCTATTTTAAATTAAATATCACGAATATCTAGTTAGTTGTGCACACTGAAATTCAAACCGAAAAATGGTTTGTGAAATACATAGCACCTTTTTGAAGCCGACGCAGTGTCACGTTTTTATACAGGAGGGACGACTTATATACATAGTTTCGGAATTATTGTTAAAGTAACTCTTTCAATTTTTCCATCATTTTTTTTTCAATTTGAAAAATACAACATATCTTATGTCCGTCTAAAGATAATAGAAAATATGTATTTCGAATTCCAGAACAATCGGTGCAATAGTTTTTTTGTTTAGTTTGTTTGATTTGTCTTCAAACAAAAACACAATTTATTTTTATAAATTAGTATTTGTATGATTTGGCATATATGCACCTTATAATTGTAATATAATTGTATTTATTAGGCCTAAGGACTCGTCGTCCTTCATAGGCCAAAGAGAGAGAGAGAAGAGAGAGAGAGAGAGAGAGAGAGAGAGAGAGAGAGAGAGAGATAAACAGACACAGATATATATATATATATATATATATATATATATATATATATAAAGAGCGGGAGGCAGAAACTTTCCTACATACGAAAAAATAATATGTTTAAAAGATACTGAAGGTGATAAAAGTGTGAGATTCATCTGAAGAGCAAAAATTCTAATATCGACTAAAATCATAGCTTCTTTCGGATCTTAATCTCAAATTTGGAAATGCCAATGGAATGAGTCGACGTGGAACTTGGTTTATTATCCCCACCAAATTATAATACGTTTCTTATAATGCATACACTCATAATTTATTGATGAAAGTAAGATGATTTTAACGCAAAACATAGCCTATGTCAGAACAATTGGTTCAGTAGTTTTTTTGTTTATCATGTGTAAACAAAAACACGCTTTGTCTTTATAAATTATTATGATACGATATGATATGCTATGGATTTAATATGATTATACAAGAAAAATTTTAATTCAATCTGTTCAGCATAATAGGTTAAGAAAAATAGAAGTACGTGAAATTATGAAGGTAAAGACATCGAATTTAGTTAACTGAAGATTGGGTTCAGTTTGAGTCAGATATTATCAATATTATATGCTTACTTTCATGTCGAGACAAGTATAGTATTTTCTACTAATTAAATTCTTCTAAGCTCAGAGGATCTTACATGAATGGGAAATCGTACTTGATATAGCACCTGATTCCAAGAAGAAATATAATATTTAATACTATCTTCTTAAGTTCGCAGATTCTTAGACCTTGTCATTTGAAATTCGAATAAACTTACGCGCGTTAGAACGAATGACTGCTTTCGCAGCTGTGTGTCCACAATTCGCCAAACTTCAATTGGCAATAATTTATATTTATGCGAAATTGTACATTTTCGGATACGTTTATCGATGGAGAATTATTTACGTTCAATATATTTCTTTCTTCGAATTCAGCACCAAAACTAGGATCTTGCGTTTAAAAAAATTCGCTTGTCAGTAGTCTCATGAACATTGGTAAATACAGGAGTTTATCATATCTTCAGAATGACAGAACGTTATAGACCCTAACAAATATCGCAGAGCTTATTTTGGAAGTAATCATCAGTAACCATGATAATTGGACCCAATCGGTAATCTATATGTACGTTTCCAATGAAGACCGGTACGATTTACTTAACGATAAGTAACCTATGCCTTTTCCGATTAACGACGAAAATAAGATAGCACAAATCAAAACCTGTGATGAAAAGTAGTTAATTTCTACTCGTTTTCTTCCATTTCCGTCTGGAAGTTTATGGCATTTCGGTTAATTTTAATTAATGCGAATCCTTCCAGTTATATCAATAACTTAGAGTCTGAAAAAAACTGAAAGTGAGAATGATTAATTTTGCCAATTTTCTCGGCAAATATATGGACTGCACATGGGTTTTCGATACGAAATGTGAAGTGTGTCGTAATCTTTGTTGGGATTACTTGAAAAGGGTTAAATATATCGTTATAGCTTCATTTGGTACGATTAGTAAAATTTTGTTCCAAACTACATATAAAACCCTATATAAAATATACGAGTTAACGGTTTTCTGTCGAATTGTTAAACAATTAATTTGTTAAGTATTGCAATAGACCTACTGGTTATTTTGACTGAAAAAAGGCAAATCAAATGGATTAATACACGTAATTTAGTTAATGGCGATGGCTTTGAAGCCCGTAATGCGCAAGGGGAAAAGGGCAGGTACGTTGAGGAATATGCAAAAAGAAAGGAAAAAAAAGAAAAAGAAATAAATCGCGTGCCGAGCGCGATCCGTCGGTGTACGTAGAGGGCAAGGCATGAGCGCGGACAAAGTACGTTACTTCCTCCGCGCGCACTGCACGTCGCCGCACATACTCCCTTCTTATATATAACGTATATATACGCGCAATTACACTTCTTGCGAATCCTCCTCCCCTTCCTCCGCTGCGGGCTCCTTCCTCCCTGCTTCGCACCCACACCGTCAGACTCTATCGCTCTCTCACGCGGTATTAAATAGCCATCGGAGCAGCCGATATTTTATATATATATATATATATATATATATATATATATATATATATATCCTTCCATCATTCTCGCAGTCACGCGCCTCTTCATATAGTTATGCCTGGTTATGCTTCTCGTCTTTTACCTCTCGCAATTTCCCGAATAACTC
>JACCIC010000004.1:3710000-3855000 GCA_018907035.1 Sycobia sp. Sy_11
TAAACTACTGGAGCTCCATAATAATCATAATATCGTATTGTGAGAAATTATTTCCCTCGTATGTGTACGAGCCCTGTACCGTTACTCGTTGTGCACAGTATTAGAATAAATTGACGCAGCGCTTTTTTCAACAGAACAGATCCGAAGAAGACGCGTTAAGGTACACCCACGATGCTCTTGGCTGCCTTTCCAGTCGATTAATCTTGGAAGAACGAATCGAGGTTCCATGCCAGCGTCTCCTCGGACACGTGAACTCTGCGGGGATATCGCAGGTTGAAACAAAGAGGACAAGCAAGAAACTGCTCGCATCCCCGAGATGCCCTCGAGCCACGAGACCGGTCCCCCGGACCAGCAGCATCAGCAGCATCGGCGCGACAGCTTCCCCAACCTGCAGTACTACGAGATCAGCCAGAGCGACGGCAGCGCCACCGACTCGCTGCACCGCCAGTCCCACACCGAGTCGAGCTCGAGCCCCCGGCCGAACCCTCCGGCGGCCGCGACCCCGCCGCCGCCGCCGCCCCACCACCTCCACCCGATCAACCTGTGCCCCGGCTCCGCGGTCCAGCTGCAGGACATCCTGCCGGGCGCGGTTTTCACCGACCCCTCGCTGGGCGGCCACCTGCACTACCACATCTACCCGAGCCGGCGCGCGCTCAACTGCCTCGAGGCCGGGCATCACCAGGGCCTGCAGCTGGCCCCGGGCCCGCCGGCGGCCTGCCGCGGCCACGGCAGGCTCGAGCAGTCCCAGCACCAGGCCCAGCACCAGGCCCAGCACCAGGCCCACCATCGCGAGCACCACCAGCATTACCCGAGGCAGCCGCAGCAGCCCGCGAGGCTCGCGCCCAGGCCGCCGACGAGCCTCGACGAGCTGGCCAAGGAGCGGGATCGGGCCGGCAGCCAGCAGCCCGGGTTCGAGAACTTCGCGCGGTACTCGCAGCTGAGCGTCGGCGAGAGGAACGAGAAGTCGAAGAACGCGTCGCTGCTCGAGCTGAGCGGCGATTCTCAGGTTGGTCGAGAGTCGTAAAGGTCCTAAGCTTCGATGCCTGTCTACAGCATTCTCAATCCCGACGGCGGCGGTGAGGAGCGTCGATTGTAAACGGCCCGTGTCTAAAGTTTCGGTCCTTCGGGCACTGCGTCGGCCAACAAAAAAGTAGGCAACGGTAAAGACAGTCGCGTAAAGTTTATACTACGTCCTTCGGACTTTACCAAAAGAACGGGAAAGGAAAATGGTTCCACAGTAACCTGCGCTTAGGAACAATGGGCCGGGATAACGAGGTTTATTGCGCCCCATCCCAAATCTTCCTCGACCCATTAAGCCGTATATATGTATATACCGATTTAATGCCCGCCGCGCTATGGGCGATAAACAGTTCGCTTCGCGGGCCCATAAACCTTTTGACGTTTCAATTTCTTTATAATACGCGCCGAGATCGTATTGTATATACAGAAGCGGTTATGGGAAAGCATTTAACTAAACCTCCCGATTACCGCGCGGGAGTGCCATTGTATTATTTTTCGGCGGGACGAGTAATCTCGGACGGCTGCTTTACTCCTTTCTTTTTACTGTATATATGCATTATACTCGTAATGGAATATACATGCGGGCGCTTCGACCTAAAAATTTTAACTACGTGAACAAAAAAAAGTTTCTTCTGCTTCGTAGCGATCGTAGAAGGATTAACATTTTACTTCTTTAATAAATTGCTCTCAAACTATTTGCTGCGTTAATATCGTAAATTGTCTGTGTTTTTAATGGGTTCCGTTGGTTTTGAAATCCCAATATATCGTATATAAAGCTAAATGTAACGATAAAACTATGCGATCGGATATCGGAGAAAAGGTCGAGTAAATGAAATAATTCGAGTAATAAAACGGCGACGCAAAAAATAACGACAAGGACCTCGAAAATATAATTTAAAGAGCAACGTTCGAAACTAGTAGGGGTTCTGAGGAGTAGCGCAGGCATACACTATATAGCTTATCGACGACCGCCCCCGCCCCCGTTTAATGATCCCAAAGTACATAAATTATACACACACGACCCTCGGAGAAGTCCGACCCCCCAGAACACGAACCTAATGTGCCCGCGTAATAGGAACCTCCCCATCCTGTGCATAATATCGTGCCTTTTCGTGTTTCGTACGCGCAGGAGGGGCCGAGGATGACGAAGGGCGGCGTCAACGGCGGCAGCAAGTGCCAGTGCCACGAGATACAGCAGCGCCAGCAGGCGCTGAGGCTGAAGCGCGACGCCGAGGCGCGGGAGCTCGGCATCGAGGGCTCGGGCCCGAACGGGGGCCAGGACAGGCAGCCACCGGCGCTGCCCCCGAGGCCGCCACCGCGGCCCACGGAGCGGCGCTACGAGATGGCCACGGACGTCACGGATCATCGTAAGTCTCTTTTACGCTAGCCATTTGTTTTCTTCCGGGGACGTATGCAGTCGCGCATCCGGTCGGATTCTGGGGACCGCCGAGTGAGCGCGCGTTATGTATGGCGCGTACGATCGATACAAATGTCGAAGCGGCGAGTCGCAAAACTCCAAAGGGTTCTTTGCTCGCAAGAAGAATGCACCGATATTGGACCACGCATTTCACGAGATCGATGTCTCTGATTTTTAGAAATTTCTAATCTATTAATGACTCTTAGTGGTTCGAAGCCTGACGCTCAAAATTATATTACATACATAAAATTATGCATATACTTTTCCGATAACGCGTTGCATTCATTCATTTTCACGTATATCCGAATAGTATCTCCTTGTATTACCTTGATGAAGATATTTTCAATAAATTACCGTGAATAATTGATAAAACTTTAAAGTTGGTAATGAACTTTTCGCTAATTATTGATTATATATGTGATATATATACTAAACATACATATTAATCGATTGACTGTAATTATAATTTAACATTAATAACGGAGTTAAAATTAAATTTTTTTTCTAGAAGCTATGGTTTTTATTATCCAAATTTTTTTATTAAATTAATTTATCTACGTTAAGCTAATAAATGTAGAAATCATTTATGCATTAAAAATATATCTTAAACAATTTCATTAAATTGTGTGACTCAAAGTTGAAATCCTATCCTTGTTGTATACGGATTTTACAAGTTTTAATTGAAAGTTTTACGTAGCATAATCTTAAAAAGTACCATCGTATTCCTTAAAAATGTAAGATACACTATTTTTTATTAAAATCTAGTTTCATTAAAATTGAATATATAATGCTATTTTAACATATTTAAATTGAAGAGCGGAGTTTAAGATTTGGGACGACTGATGAAAGCTCGAATTTTAAGATGTCGAATATTACGATAGTCAAGTTATAGTCAGAAAATTTATCGTAATATCTTTATAATTTCTATATTTTTTTCAAAATTCTGTACTAATTATATATCATATGTTACGAACTGTTTGCTGTATCTTTGGTTTTACAACGATTTTACTAAATAGATATATTTAGTAAAACATTCATTAGTCTTTAATCAACAGTAATTACTTATCCGATCGCTGTATAATGCATAAATCGCAGCTCAATGTAATGGAATATTTCGAATTGAAATAAATAGCCGTAGAAAATATCCTCACAATTCTGGAATAAATCTAACGTTTGAAATAGTTCGAGATATTAGTAATCGAAACAAATAAGTGATAATTAGATTTTTACGCCATACACTATATATCATCGTTCTTTTGTTTCTTTATATTTAATTATTTTTAATTATTTTCTTATATTTAATTTTATTAATTCAGTTTCTATATTCGAATTCATATGCAAATTCAGTTTGTTTAAACTTTGAATGATTTTCAATTATTAGAAAATGTTTTCATAGCCCATTTACCTTGACCTACATATAAAATATGGTCAGAACTTTGCTTTCTGACGACAATGAATTTTAGAGAAATTTTACGAATTTCGCCACTTCCTTGGTAAACGAATGAATTCATTTGTCATTTGTCATTTGTCAAGTTGTTGCGCTTGTCACAGCAGGTGGTCTCGTACGCCATACAATATGACCTGCCAGCAAAGTAGGAAAATAAGGAAAATATTTGTAGGAAGTAGCGACCTATTTTCCCCGCCAAAGACCACCTTTCGCGAAGGCCCTTCAGAAAGCGATCCCTCGTCCTTGGCGCCCGTAGCCGGGATAGCCGTCGACCGTCTTGACCGACTTCCAATTCGCCAAACTACTCCAAGGTCGGTAACCCGAGGAAAATCGCGGCCTCCCTATCATCCGGGGGTACAGAGCGGAAGCCGACACGCGCTCCACGTCCCGTCTCTCTCCCTCGTCGCCCCTGCCCCCTCTCTCTTCGTCCGTTCGTCCCTCGACTCCCTAGCGACTGGCGCGCGCGCGCGCATCCGTCGGGTGACGTGTGCGCGCGCGCCCGCGCATTCGTGCAGAAGCGCGGATTTATTGACCTGGGTCTCTGCCTCTCTCTCTCTGTGTTTGCGTATCTCTGCCGAAGCGCCGCGAGTCGAGCAGTGTGTGTAAGCGCGCGCGCGCGCGATTTCGAGCTCCGAGCGCTCGTCGCTGATCGTCGCACCATCGCCGAGGCGTGCAGGATAAATCCTCCGCGTAACGCGGATGCCGAGAGCACGGGAGGAGGCGCAGGTGCGCGGGCCCCCGCGGGATGACCGCGCGTTTTCGGGCGGCCGTCCGCTCGCTGGGAAAAAGGACGCGACGACGGGCGCGATTGGACGGCAGCGCCTCTGTGCGTAACCTTGGCTGAGCGAAGCCCGAGGAGGACCCGCCAAGGGGGGCAGGGGGGCAGGGGGACGGGGGGGAAGAGAGCGCGCGCGTTGCGGGCCGAGCGTCGGCAAGGTGCTACGGCGTTCTCGGGGGATGACGCCGACGGCCTGAGACGGCTCGAAAAAAGGGAGGCAGAAGAAGAGTCGAGGCGGTACTGGCTCGGTGCCCGGCTTCTCCCGGATCCCTGTGCCCAGCGCAGCTGATCTTTGAATCGAGGGCGCACGAGCTGCGGAGTGGATGCTCGTTAATTCGGGGATCCCGCACACGCCGACCCGGCTCTAGGCGCGTGCCCGTCGGCGAGCCTTTCCGCGTCGCCGGTTGCTGCGCAGACGTGGCGCCGCTGGAACTGCTCCGCGCGCGAGAGTGCCCTCGCCGTCTATCAAACTCCCTTGAGATCGAACGGTAAACGACCGAGGATGCAAGGAAGAACGACCGCCGAGGCGCGGCCTGGTCGTCGACCTATTATACTCTAGAGCGTCTCGACGCTCGAGCGTTCGAAGTGCGGGTCGAGAAAGTGTATTATAAAGTGTATCCGGTTATCAGGATCCGGCGCGCGCGCACGTGTTCGCCCGTCGATTCGTCGCGGGGACGCCGAGGACGCCGACACCGGGAGGCGAGCGGGCCAGAGAGCCGCGCCGAGCTATGGACCGGGGCTTCCCCATCCTGCACATCGTGCGCTGCCGCTTCGGGAATTCGTGCGGCGGTCCGCAGCCACCGCCGCCGCCGGCGCCACCGCCACCGCTGCCCGGGGTCCATCATCCCCTCGAGCCGTACGACCCGTACGCCATGGCGCCCCCGCACCTGCACCCGGCCCCGTCCTATCCGCACTACCCGGCGCACCATCACGCCCCGAGCTTCCTGCAGCAGGCCAGGGCGGCCGCCAGGTGCAGCCACGCTTGCGGTAGGTTTTGCGATGGTTCTGCTTGTCTATATATATATATATATATATATATATATATATATATATATACACTATGTATTTGCGCATCCGTGTAAGTAGAGCTTCTGGCACAGGGGTCCTCTTCCCTCTGATTAACTTTGATTCTTCCATTGGGCTGTTGATTCTGGTGGATTGGGGTGGATGGCTTGAAGTCTCGAATGGGGTGTATCGATGTACGCACCCTACATATTTCTTAGAGCGGACTATAAAATAGATTTTTTGGCCTCTCGTCGTAGCGTGGTTAATTATAGAGCTATACATTAATGCACTGCTCAATTTACAGATTTTAATTTTAAATATACATTTTCACTTAATATTCTACTAATTATTTATCGTTTAATTGTTTCTCTGACGTGTCTTATCCACGACGATTAAATACGGAATGAAGTTCTTTCTTTGTCAATCCACTCCTTTTCCATCCGCATGATACTCAGACAAGTAAACATCATTTGTACAAAACAATTAAAAACAAAGGTATAACTTTCGTAATTGCCAGGCATTGTTATGCTTATACCGTGCAGTGAACAATCATCTAGGAAGTCGTGCATCGGTTTAATAAATGTATATTGTTTCGTCGCACAAAAGTGCCTCCGGCACTGCAATGTTGCATATATAGCTCCACAAGACGGAGTAATTAATTCCCGGCAACTTTTTCCAATAATTGACCTATATATACGTGAAAAAAAAATACATTACAAAAGAGAAGGGGAATTCTGCCGAAGCGAGGACGCGTCTGCAGCAAGCCGACCCCCAGTGGACGCGGACCGCAAGGGCAGACGTATAAAGTCAAAAATAGTACCCCTGAATAATATAGCGGCAGCTCGTCGCAACGAAACGCAACTATCTCCCTCTGGTTTCCGTTAAAACGACGAAGACGGATAAAATAAATCGGCGCTGGTGGAGGACGAGAGAGGTGGGAGGGGTACGAAGTGCAAGATTAATCGAGAAAAGCCAGCCGCGAGTTTCCCGCGATCCTTTTAAAAGTCGACCACCTGTTTCCCGTTGGAGCGACCCGCGCGCGCCGCGCCGCTGGCACCCGCAATAAATCAATCCCGCAGGCCAGCTCGTGCCTCAACCTCGAAAAAGGAAAACACCGGGCCCCCGGCGACCGAGACGTGCGCGCCCCCGTGTTTTCGCGTTTTCCCACACACTGACGCTGCACTTGCCACGGGCGCTTCGTCCCACCTGCTCGTGGCTTCTTCCTCCTCCTCCTCCTCCTCCTCCTCCTCCTCCTCCATTTCCTCCGGACGTTCGTCGCGCGTCTGCGATTCAAGCACACACACGAGTGTGTGTGTGTGTGTGTATGCGCGTGCTGTCGCATACGCGCGGGCATGCACAGAGTAGCGAATGCGCACTCTCGGGGAGCTTTTCCTTTCGCACGCGCATCAGGTATATACTATATACAGAATATACGTTCGCCTACGGTGTATACACTGTGCACGCGAGACGAGCGGGAGAGAGGAGAAGATGATGCGATGCTTTTCCTGTCCCTCTCTCTCTCTCTCTCTCTCTCTTTCTTTGGAAACGAGCTACGACGAGTGAACGCGTACAGCATACATATAGTGTTCACGTATATAATATATATATATACCTGCACGCCAAGAAACGCTAAACAGCCCAAGACGTGGAAAGAGCGGGGGAAGAGCATACAGTTGGGGCCTTTTCATTCTTTCTTCGCGACGTGCTGCTGATGTTCCCCCGCGTCTCCTGGCGGGCTCTTCCTCTTTGACAATAGATGAGCTAGAGTCAAGCGCGTGCATAGAATGATGCGCGCATCGCACCGGCGCGGAGAGTCTCGTGTATATACATATATATATATATATAAGGGCGAGCTCTGGGGGAGGAAGGGAGGGGGCCCAAGGGAGAAAACAAAAAAGCCCGCAGAGTTTCGACACAAAGCCACGGGTGGGTAACAATGAAGAACCCTCGCGCGCTCGCGCATACGCACGCGTATATATGTGCTTTTGGGTCCTTCCCCCATCCGATCCCGTATTAGTTTCGATCTCTTGCCCGGCTTTGTCGTCCTTGCGTAGCGTATGTACATATATACATACATATACACATATATATACATGCATATATATATATATATATATATATATATATATATATATACATATATATATATATATATATATATATACACAGACATAAACACGTACATACAGTATCCGACGCGCTCTTTATTCTTATAAAATTCCGCGGGCCCATATAATGCGAGGGGAGATTCGTTTAGAGCAACGCGCATCGGTAGCCGCTTTTCCGAGCGCTCGCCGCTCGCTCCTCTCGTCCGCGGCTAGCTGTATACTACGGTATATAAGCAGCGCGTATACGCCAGAGCCGCGATTCGGTACGCTCCGCATTCATATAATATATATTAACCACACCAGTTCGCGTTTGAAATCTTCCGCGGGGGAACGCGCGAACGGGGAGGATGCCGATCAAAGGTTATCTTTTCTTCTTATTTCACGTTTCGTTTTTTATATCTCTCCACGGTGGTCTTGCATTATCGTTGTTCTTTCACTTTTTCTAGAGAGGGAGGGACCGAAAATAATTAGATTGATGATGCGAGCGAGCGCGCGCGCGCGCGCGGACTCTGGAGCTCGATGCGAAATCGCCGGGAAATTTGTCAGTCCGTCGTGCCTGTCGGCGCGGCTAAACGATTTCTTTTCTTTCCCCCGTCGTCGTCGTGCCGACGAAGCGCGTCCCGGCCGGACATTGTTCGATTTCGCAGTGGCCAAGCATTTCGTTCCTTCACGATATCCTTCGGAACATTTCTTTTTATTTCTTCCAGCTTCGGGAATATAAAGATTCATATCTGACGCTATCTGAGAAAATCGCCTTGAATTTAAAAAAATATTGCATCTTTTAAAACTTGGAGGCGAGCTCTGAAATCCCGGCGTATTTATTTATTGCCCCGGGACTTAATGCGGAGTCGGCCGCGCGCGCGCGCGCTCGCCCCGCCGTTACGAGCGGGTCCACGATCATTGAGAACGGAGCCCCGCGGAGGGAAAGCAAAGGTCGCGCGCCCGGGCGAAATTGGAAAAAACCGTAAAAACTGCAGAGAGGGCCCCGTGGGGCTGTTCCCTCTTGGGGTCCTGCGCCTGTCAGCCCGACTTTCACCCAGGGGTGACGCGCGCGTGTCGTGCCCCTCCCCGACGGAGTGCGTGCGTGCGTGCGTGCGCGCGCGCGCGCGCGGGGGCGCAACTGCGTCCCCTCATAATACCTGCTCCTATCTCGCGCTCACATCTGGATATTCTCGAGCTTTTCTCAACCCTTTGTCTTCGCTTTTCTTCCATTCCAGGGCACGGGGGCAGCGACGGCAGTGGCGGCGGTTGCTGCAAGAAGTACGTGGTGCTGTGTTGCCTCTGCGGCGGTCTCAGCGCCGCGGTCGGCAGCCTCTTCCTCGCCGTGCACGCGGTGCTGTCGGCCCACACGGCGAGCCTGGCCCTCTTCGAGACGGTGCCCTCCTACATCCCGGGCACAATGGTGAGGAACATAACAATAATAGCAACAATAATGCCAGCTCAACGGATCAACTTGTATTTTTTTCTCTTCTTCCTTTTTTTTCTACTTTCTTTTATTCCATTATTCTCGGAAAACTGCGGCCGACCACGAGGCTCGTTTATCTATCTATATATACACACAAACACATACACACATGTATATATGAAAGTATAATCCGTATTGGATCGAGAATAAAGAATTTTATTTTTCGGATCCGTGATCGCGATTTATATACATGGTTGAACGATTCTTTGCTTTGTGTGGGAAATAACGTACGAATTTTTATTGTGTTTTGTTATAAATATAACGCAGGAAATTGTGGGTAATAAATTAACGATCAAATAAAGTATACCGTAAAGAACTGCCAAGTTATTATACAAATAGCTACTGGATACTTCTGCATTATTATAGTAGTATATCGAGGGGAATATATGAATGCGCGGTTTTCGATAACATTCTTCAAAAGTCGCTGATTAAGGTTTATAATTTATTAAAATTAATGAACAGGGCACGCAAAAGCATCGTTATTGCGAAAGATAGGAGTCAATTATTGAAGCACGCAAGTACGTACACGATAAATATAAATTTACGATTACAGAGGCAAGGTAATTATCGAATCGTGCGGGAAGGGTAATTAAAGTTTAATTGATAACAATTCATAAATCTCTATGTGTTTCCTATAGGTACGGTCGAAAAACTTCCATTGTTTCAATATAAATAATTGCTTGATAATAATTATAAATTTTTGTAAAATGCAATTTTTCCAAATCATGCTTCATTCTTTTATACTTCTTATACTTTCTTATACTATATATATAATGTTTACTACTAGTTTAATGATTTAATCGTTTACTGCTGTACAAACATCATCACCAACACCCCAGGATATAAAAGTTATAGATTGTGTATAATGTATAGATTGGTATACTGTGAAAGAATTTGCCGCCTTTTGATTCTGCCGCGCAATGATAGTTTATTCAAAAGTAATTATCGAACCATCAATTTTTTAAAAGTATCTATTTACACATCTAGATAGTTGCCTGACGAGTAGTAATATACATTTACCTGCGGTCTTTTTATTTCATTCTCCGCTCTCGCCGACACACGGATACAACAAATCATATCTATAATTATAATTTGCCGGTTAACACGTTTTTAACAGCGTATTTATACTTTGTTAATAATCGACATCCGCGCGCTCGATTCCATTTACGATAAATTCACGACTGATGACAAATTAATGTCTTTCGCCCGCGTTATTTTCAATTGGAACGTTGGAGTTTTAAAGAACTTTTTTTACACTTTCTACGAGCACGCGCTATATATACGTATATATATAGAACGTATACAGGAAGGAGTCAAAGCACGAAATTATCGTCAAACGTTCGTCAACGCCTTAATCCCCCCCCGCCCTCCCCACAACACAACACAACATATCTGTTTTGATCCGGAGCTCTCTCATTGCCGCGCCTCACATTGCGTCCTCGTTTATACCGCGCTGCCTAACACATCTCTACATGTAAGATTTTCTTCTTTTTACTCGCACAAACAGCTGATATTCATGGGCCTCTTCACGATGCTGCTGGCGCGACGTAAGCACCGCTACGGCTTTTTGGTAAGTACATTAATGTAAAGTGCGTATAACCAACGATGGTTATACATGCGCATACATAGAATTCTATACGGCTTTGGAATGTAGCTGAATGAGCGTAACGCATTTTTCGATTCGCTTTCTAGATGAAGGTCTGCGGCTCGGTGAGCGTCGTCTGCGCCCTGGTCTGCGTCCTCGTGACCGTCACCACGACCGTCGTCCACATGTCGAGGCTGCAGGGCCTGAGGGAGTGCGTCTACACCGCCAGGGCGAAGTAAGTCGCCTGCTTTTGCATTATTATTTTTATACGAGACGCACAAGCCCGGTTCCCTTCTTGGGCCGCGATCCGCCCACCGCATGGCCGCCCGTGCCGATGTCTCCTCCTCCTACCTCTACCCATGGCTCCCTTCTGTCGCCTCTCCCTCTGATAGACTTCGAAATTACTACTTGCTCCCCATATGGGTCTTTGAGGTTTTGCGGTTGCCACTCTGACGGTGGTGCGCGCGAGGCTTTCACTCGTGTATTATAACTGCGCGCGAGATAAAAATCGATGGAGACATCGGGCGCTCTTCCATGTTCGTTGGTATTTACTTGGAATAATTTAGTTGACGTAACCTGCATTTGTCTCACTTTTTATTTTTGGGAAAATGAGTAGTGAAAAATTCACACGGGCGAGTTCATTACGTTGTTGGTTTTGTATAAATAATTCGAACATAGTACATATAACGTGTACGCGGCCACACACGCACACACACGCACACACACACACACACACACATTGGCACCATTGATCGTTATCCGCACGCTTAACGCGTTTACACAGCGCGTCTATAAAAAAAATGTCCACGATAAATTTCACGTGATTTTCTTCAAAATGACGCGTAAAACGCGATGGTTTCCTCCGCTCCGTTAGACAGTCGTTTCCAAAACATATAGGAGAGATAAGTAAGAGACCCTTCGGTTTTCCAAAAAAGCTCCCTCCGTAACTTATGCGCGTATACATATATATATATATATATATATATATATATATATATATATATATATATATATGAAAGACTTCCTAGAAACTCGCGGGAGATTTATCCAAAACGTCCCTCCCCACTGCCCGCAGTACCAACCGAATTTACGAGGGAGCTGTCTTTGAAATTTGATCTCGACGCACGATATAGTATAACCCAGAGGCCGTTTAAATATTATTTTTAAAGCGTTTCTATTTTTACTTATTTCTGACGCATCGTACAGATTTTATTATACCCTGGAATTCGTTAAACATTTTGGAAAACACGTCTAATCCGTTCTTATTGTCTATTATTTATAAAATATTAACGAGATTTGGATAATTTATAGAACGAGAATGTAAAATGTAAATCTAAGTATAATTATTATATGTAATAACGTTAATTTTAAGTAAAGCACCTTTTCGGAGCGTAAGAAGTTCTTCGAATGCTTTATTAGCAAGGTTACTTAGAAATTCGTACGAATTTTTTTAAACGATCAAAACGATGTAATAAAATACTCTTTGCTTTGCCGAGGAGCTTGGTGACGTAGAATAGTTAATAATTACAAATTATAAAATTTTCTATAATTCGCGTTGAATAACTACGACCAGTTGACTTTTAAGCATTCATTCAACGCGTGCATAATAATACTTAAACTTTGATTCCTAGCTGGCATTCGGAATAAATAATGCATAGTCCAAGTCCGATGAAAATCGGAGAAACCGAGTGAAAAAATTTTTTTCAATCTCTCCAATAGCATTACAAAATTATTGATTTTGTTTAATCGATACCGTGCACTCCGATGAAATGTACAAATTTACAATTCCACTAAATAGAGCATTAGAATCTCCTATATATATAACTCATAAATCAGGCATTCGCGGAAGCTCCATTATACCGATCGCAGTCAATATTGCCGCAGAAATTAATTTCGAGCATTTTACGAGGGTGGCAGTAAATACCGCATCGCTTAAGAGCAAATTATCAGACTCCCCGGTGACCCGGTAGCCCGCAGCCCCCCTCCCTCCTCGCCCTCCTCCATCCCCGCCCGACCGTAAAGCCATTCCGAGAAGTGGGATTATAAGCGCCCCCGCGGATCGATGATGACGACGATGACGATAATCCGAGAAACTATATTATCCGTCTCCATCTCTCTCTCTCTCTTTCAAAGATCCTGCACCTGCTACGGGGCACCGCAGTCTCGCGCCTCCGACCCGGGCGTCCTCTTCGAGGGCACGCCCCACTGCGAGGCCGTGCACGGCGCCCTCTACGCCTGCCTGAGGGCCCTCTTCGGCGTCTCCGTCGCGGGCATCCTCGCCTGCATCTTCTCCTGCATGCTGGTCTACCAGCTGCTCAGCCACGAGAAGAAGAAGATGTACTGGGAGCAGCTCGAGCTCAGGTGTCGCTCGCTCTACGGGCAGGGCGCGGGCCCGGGACTGGTCGGGGCCAGGCCCGCGGGCACCTGCGGCTGCTGCAACGACTGCGGGGGCATCGGGCCCTGGTGGGCGCAGTCCCCGGGCAACCTGTACACGCCTAATCCGGATCTGGCGCCTCCGAGGTAAGGATTTCTGTTATAAAGGAAATGTGACGTAGAATGGACGGAAAGGCTTCTTTTGTTGCTTTTTTTTTTTTAATTGTCGGTCGGAGATGTGTAATAAAAGTGAAATGTAAGTTAACGAAACAGAGTAAATTATAAGAATGTATCAAAGCATACCAAAAATGTATCGAACGTGTCAGCGTGTAGATGTGAACGTATGATTTCGCTCAGGCTTTGAAATATTTTAATACATCTGTTTCAGTTTGGTAAATTGGCTGCATTTTTAAATAAATTTTCACACTCATACATTAACGTAAAAAAATATTTTTTAACGAATGAATTGAAGCTTTGCATGCATACATTTTCATATATTTCGATGGACTTTTTGATACAATTTTATATTCTTTGATACACTTTAATACATACATGTTGTAATAAGAATATCATTTTTAAGCTTCCATTAGGGAAAAATTGTTATTAAAATTATTTTACTCGATAATTTTGACTTTACTATTCAACAATACTAGTTTATATCTGACCAATAGAAAATCTCGCTATCGTATTAAAATTCATTATAATCCTTAATGATCGACAGAGCAGCAATTAATTTACAATGGCATATTGTAAAATTAAAAAAAAAATAATACATAAAACATGCAATCGGCATGCACTAATTTATCTATTGTAGGTTTGGGATAAACAATCAAATATTGTTATAGAAGGGATTATAACAATAAATACAATCACTATTCATGAATCTATGTAATGAAAACTAACCATGGAAATTGAAAATTAAAATTGAATAATTTTGGACCCCGTCATTTTGAAAAAGTCCGAATCAAAATTATTTTCTATTAAATAGTAAATCTACCAGTTTCTGTTAATTCTAAAATATTTCATGCTTTTTAATAAACATGATATCAAGCTGATTCAACAATTTACAAAGTGTATAAACGAATTCAAATTTTTATAAAATTATGGCCTTTAACTGTGATTGATTCGAATTCTTTCGAAGAAAAACTATGACTTTAATATTGCTGATGAATTGCGTATCGGATTAGTAAAAAATAATCTAAATTCAGAAAAATGATAAAAAATTTTATTAAACTTTTCTAAGATCCTTTTTCTAAAAGCATTTGAAACGATTATCAGAAATATTCGGATAAAGAAACGAACACTTTTCTAATAGCTTTGTCCAAAATGAAATATTACGCTTTCTGTAGAAGAGTACCTCCGAATCTCATTATAGACATTTCCGAAGCTACAGCGCCATTTGTCAAAGTCAGCCTTCGAAGTCGCATTTAAAATCTCATATATTCGGCCCGATATGATCGATAAAGACTGTTTTCCAATTTATTAAAATTGATACGTCCGATATTTCTTTTTTTTATACGAATGTAGAAGACGAATAACGTTTGTTTCTTCGATTATTTACTCTGGCCGGGCAAGAGTAAAAATTCCATTAACAATCTTTAACGTCTCCTCGCGGTCATGCAACAATGCCGTGACATATTTCACCCGTAAAATCGAGGAAGACACGTAGTGAGAAAAGTCACGAAATCGACCCTACGCGTAGCACGAAAATTCGTCTGTCCTAGTCCAAGGGCATCGTATTCGGACATCGACCGGGTAAGAGATAGAAAAAAATAGTGTCACGCTGCATCTGAAGTCGAAATTCCGTCCCTAATGGCAACCCTGGCACGCCCCTTCCCCCAACGGAAATTCAGGCCAAAGTCCGCGGATCGGTCCCATCGGCCCCGCGCTGACCCACTGAGGGCGCAGGCAGCTTCTCCCCCCTCCGTCGAAAAACGGGAACCAAGTAAACGACCGTCTCACTCCTTCTGTTCCCCGCACGCGCAGGCGATGGCGATTGCCGTGGAGCCGCAGCAGGGGTCCCGCCCCCACCGCTGACGCCAACTACGGGTTCCACGGACAGGCGGCAGCAGCGGCTGCTGCCGCGGCTGCGGCCGCGGGCGCCGGTGGCGCCTCCGTCGTCGGGCCCCACCACCACCAGTCGGAGGGCCTGCTCGACGCGGGAGTCGGGGGCATGGTGCCCTACAGCATCCTCGGGGCCCAGTACTCGGCGGCGGGAGCCTACTCGGCCCTGCAGTCCGCTGGCCACGGCCACGAGGACCCGTACTCTCAGGCCGGGGGCGGCGGCGGAGCCGGGCCCTATAGCGTGCTGGAGGCGGCGGTGCCGCTCTGGGGGCCGCCGCCCCCCTACAGCGACCCGAACAGCCCGGCCAGGAGGCCGATGCTCGCCTTTCCCGGGATGGACTCCAGATCGTCGCGGCTGACCAGCAAAAGGATGGACAGCTTCCCCATGCGAGAGGGTGAGTTCGCTATTATAGATTATGTCATTTACAGTCGTTGTGTATATGCTCCCAGTGGATCGTACAAATCAGCGATGGAGATTCACGATGTGCTTGTATAAAAACACATGTAAATTTTTAGATCAGTTTCTCTGTTAATCGGCTGAGATCGGGACTTGCACTTGGATTCCTGAATTCCTAATCTTTCGCTCTAGCTTTCGAGCTATCATATAAAAAAATCATATCTATAAATTAAACTAGTTTTTTGTAGATATCTATTTTTTCTATCTGCAACGTCATCCCTCAAACCAATCTATTTTTTTATAATTTTTGTTGATAACAAGATGGAAGGTGCTAATTTTTTGAAAATATTATATACTTGAGCAAAATTTTGTATAAAGAAGTTAGCTTTGGATTATTGAAAACATTTAGTTAAAAAATATATCAAAAACTTTGATTTATCTTGATTGTAATTAAAATTGTTCTATTTCAATTATAGTTTGTACTAGAAAAAATCTTTAGTTATATCAGTATTTTTATTACAATTCACTCTGCTTAGTTAGTTAGTTAATTTTTAATAGTTAATTAATACGTTAATTAGTCGTAATTTCTCTTTTTAACTTGTCATTCTCTATTTTTTATGATTACACGGTATGTATTTAACACTGAGTTCTCAAAGTTTGTACTTGATTTTAATATGAAACTAGAAATAAATTTTTTAAATATTAAATAAATGTTTAGAACGTGTAAAAAGTATGAGAAATTCATAAAGAAAAGTTACATATAATTTAATTATTCTTCGGTGTCAAGGGAACTTTTTTCTTGATTTTAATAATTAAACTGAATTAAACTGCATATATAATACTATACTAAGAAACTACATATACAAAAATATACATTTCCTTTAAAAAGAGAAATACTGTGTATATTTCAACATTTGCATTCCACTTCTAGGCATTGTTAAAAAATTCCGTACTAACCCACGCGTTTACATGCGTCGGTCAAAACATAAACAACGCCAAAGAAAAATACTATCGTTCCATTTCTTCCTACAGCATATTCGGCAGCACACATTGCCCATTTAAGCGTTTAGCGTTAAAAGCTGTAGTTGGCCAACAAAACGCGAAAACACTTTAGATACATACATGAATACATGTATACGATATACCGGGGGGGGAGGGGGAGAAAGACCGAGTCCGTTTTGGAACACGCAAGCGCATTTCTCTAAGTACTGCGCGTATAGCACGCAACCCTCGCCAGTCACGCACGCGTGCCATCTACATAGCCGCGGGCAAACGTTCTCTAAATTTATAGACGACGGCGCGGCGGTACAAGCGCTAGGGAAATACCGGGGTACTTAAAAAGCTTCCCTTCGCCACGCCGTACGAAAGGAAAGCGCGCGTATTATCCGCTTTCAACGAAATACTGATTGTATCATCGAGATTGTTAACATCCGCATAGAATTGACGAATCGTCCTCTAGCGCGACACACCGATTGATTCGCGCCCTGTACCGCGCACTCTTCTACATCCGCCTCCAATAGATCTCTACCAACCAGCTATAAACGATGTCGCTAAAATGCAAATCTTCTCCCTCCTCTGCCCGCAGTGACCTACAGCAGATCTCCCGACGTTAAGCGGACAAGCGGCGGCGGCGGCATCGGTGGCGGCGTCGGCGGCGGCAACAATTACGAGAACGCCGAGCAGGTCTCCAACGACACGGACACGGAGACCGGGGGCAACGGCGGCGTCGGCTTCGAGGGCAGCGCTCGGGGCCCCAGGGGCAGCGGCAAGCAGCACAAGAAGCCGCTGCTGAAGGGGGTTGAGAACGCGGCGTTCCAGCAGCAGGAGACGTCGGGCCACGCGAGCCCCAAGCATCAGTCCGAGAGCGAGCTCTACTTCGGCGACGTGTCGTCCTGCTGCGGCGGGCCCGAGAGCAGCCTCTACGACGTGGCCACCGAGAGAGAGGGTAGGCGTCCGAGCCGAGTGGCTCTTAGTTCTTTTTCTCGTTTTTTTTTTTTTTTTTTTTTTTTTTTTAAATGTCTATATAGGCGTGCGTGGTCAAGAGTTCGCGAGGTCCGTCGAGTCACACTGGTACGGGGTTCGGTAGCTTTTCACGGTCGGGTCGTTCGAATAGTAAAGCTCGAGCTTCAACTGTATATCTCGGATCTGTAAGACTGTTCATTAACTTTTGGCGGGAAAAATGAAGGATGAGACGCGCGAGATTTTAATAAATCATTGATACGGATGTACGAATTTGCGGGATTCGTTGTAAGATCAATGGAGTATTGTTTAAAAAATAAGTGGATTTTAATGATCAATGATTATATAAGACGTATTAAATTTGATAATTGTTTTTTAAGCACCATCGTAATAATTACAAATTAATTATTCTTATTGAATAAGGCCAGGAACAATTTCGCAATTCAACATATAATGACTATCTTTTTTAAAACGGTTCAATATTAAAATAAAAATTTGTATCTCCATATTTAAGGGAGTCGTAAAATCAACTGTTATGCTCTGTCTAAACACTAGCTTCCTAAATATATATGATTATTACACTTTACTAATTATGTTGCAACAAAATCTTTTTGATTGGTTTCGACCTTCGAACACAAGTTATCAATTCGTATTTTGCATTCAAATTAAATAATATACCAGTTTGCATGACAAATTTATTGTAAAATCCAAGGAAGTGTAATGTATCTATTTATTTATAATCACGTAAATTTATTAATACAATACAAAACAAATATATCTACTACCTTTTACATCATATTATATTCAGTTAAAGTACAAGCACAAACATTACAAAAAGCAACATAAAACACTTTTACTATACATCGGTTTTATAATACAACTAAATATATTACAGATTTTTCAAATATAATCAGATATAAATAATATTGAGTGCTCTATCATTATCAAGGATTAGTTCCTAATCGTGGAGAGTGCATTTCTTCGGATAATAATTCATACGAATTCATAAAATCAAAAGTAAATTATTTTCGTAATGCACACTTTATTCGTATAGTATACTGCTATAGCTCTATAAATTTCTGTTCCAAAACTTTTTCATTTATTCTAATTGAATTTCTGGCTTTTTCTATTAGGGGCAATCCATAAATTACGTACGTTGAGTTATATACGAGAAGGGGGTTGCAATGAAAAGTTACGTAATTTTTGTTTTTATTATTTTGTAATTGCAAGTTTTTAACTTTTGATACACCCAGAATACAAATTCAGTAAGTACAATCGTGAAATTGCTCGATGAATCACCTTAATATCGCTGTGATGTTCTGCAAATAATCCTAAATGAAGAGATTAATGTACAAAAAAGTTTTTAAAACATTGTTATCATTTTAATTTTTATTTATTGATCGCTTTTGTATCGTATAATTATTATACTATTTTTCATTCACGCTTAATCCAAATAGGGATAAAGAAAAAAGCGGTTATTGTTCCAGTTCTTCATAAATTTCTTCGGCGATTCATTGCAGTGATTACGTTGCTTGTACAATAAAGAATACTGTAATAGACAGCTGCATGATAATAAAAAGTTCTAGATAAATGGAGCACAGAACTTATTACGAATTAGATTTAATCGAACAACTGGTCCACTAGATCGAATGCGATTACGTGTTGAATCAGCTTTTTCTAGGGACCCTATATGATTGTCACTCGATAACGTACAAATTCCTCTATGGAGTAATTAATTCGCTACACAAAGTTCAGAAGCGGTTATTTAGACAATTTGCAAATATATATATAAACAACTTTGATGTTCAATAAAGATTATAAATGTATTGATTTGTTACATTCTTTAAAATTGAATCAGTAAAAATTATTCAATTCAAATGTAAAATTAATCCTTCAGCGGTTAACAGTATATATATATATATATATATATATATATATATATATATATATATATATTTGTTAAAGCGTACGCTAGTGTTTATATTCTGGTAATCAATCGTAATAAAGTCTATGTCAAATTTTCATAGTTTATCTTATATTTCGATATCTTATATTAGTTATATTTTGAAAGTATTTAATGCATGGTATTCTAATTCCTATATATACTACATGTTAGAAAACTGACATTAATTATACGAACGGTTGGTGAAATACGACTGGTTACAAATAGGGGGAGAAAGGGATGAAAATAGAGTACAATATATAGGGGTTGCGTAATTTATGGACGGTCCCTCGTATCTCAAAGATCAGTTCCAAATTTCTATCAATAATACACATACACATATATACTATACATATATACATACATACAATAAAACAAACCCTCGTCAAACGCAGTACAGCTAACAGCTGCGTTATCCGCAATTTTCCAGGCAAGCTCGACGACTGCGGCCCCCAGCCCGAGCAGCTCGGCAGCGCCGGCATCGGCTACAACCACACGGCCACCCAGTTCTCGAAGCGGCCCTCCAGCCGGCGCTCCCGCCGCCAGCAGCAGCAGCAGCAGCAGCAGCACCACCACCAACAACACGCCTCGGAGGCTGCGGACCTGCCCTCGAACTCGAGCTTCTCCTCGTCGAACGGGGGCGACGAGGCCCCGGCCCCGCGGCCCCGACACCACCACCACCATTACCGAGCCGGCGGCGCGCTCGCGTCGTCGGCCCTCGAGGCCGATTACGAGGCGATACGACTGCAGCAGCAGCAGCAGCAGCAGCAGCAGCGCCGCTACGGCTACAGCGACGAGTCCCCCAGCACCGCCAACGCCTCCTGCGACGAGGAGCAGCTCGAGGAGCGGGACGAGCTCGCCGTCGGGCGCCAGGACGACGACGACGACGACGACGACAACGACGAGGCCGTCCGCGCGGGCTCGGCGGACGGCGCGCCGGTCGCTCGGGGCGGCGGCGGGGCCGCGGAGGAGGCCGCGGCCAAGGAGTTCAACGACTTCAGGCAGGGCTTCAGCGAGGTCGTGAAGCCGGTCAAGGTTTAACGCGGCGGTGCAGAGACGCGGAGGGAAAATTATACGTTTGTACGCGCGCAACGTGGACGCTCTCGTGAGGCATGCGCGTGCATCGGGACTCTATGTGAATGCGAATGAAGTGCAAAAATCGGACGCGCCGGTCGCTTGGCTATGGCATCTGTACAAAAGTCAACTACTTGTCTTGTCGCTTTGTCCATGATTGCGTTGCGCTTTTCATCATTTTCGAACTTCGATACATTTGACGTAATCTTTGCGCTGATTTTATAGAGTCGATGTCTCTATGCTTGCGCGAACGGCAGCTTGAGAAACTTGAAGGAAACTCTGCTTTGTGTCTCGCGTAATTTTTAAAATCTATATATTATAATCTTTTGCTGGTGCGCGAAAATTTTTATGGAGGCTTTAGAAAAGCAAAAATATAGCCGTTATAAGTGACAAGTTAGAGCCAATATGACGCCGCGCAGCTCTTTCCGTTGAAGATTCGAATGTATTATTAGAACTTTCGTTGAATATTCTTAAAACGATTGTGAAGCGCAGCTGAGTTAAGTTTTTTTAGCTATGAATAATAACAACTTTATATAGTTTTCTCGCATGATAAGCATATGAAACTATTTATAATTGTCGCTGTGGTTGAAAATAAAACAAATTGAAGATTCAAAATGTAAACAATTCGAAATTGTTCTTTCTTTTGTGAAAAGAAATAATATATACTATGTAAGTAATTTTTTACACTGAATTTAAAATGACCAGAAAAAGTGGTAATTAAAAATATCTTTATACGATTCAATAATAGAAAAACGGCTAATTTATTTCATTTTCTGAATAGTTTAAAGTGTTTAAAAATTGAAGAACTTACTTCAATCAAACTAAATCATAAACTAAGACATTTTATCGATTAATTTTTTTTCTCATCGACTTATTTGTATACATATATAATATACTGTACATTTGGTTCCTATTAAATTTTTGTATATTTAATATTATGTGTATATTTTAAGACTTATTATCAAATAAGTGTAGGTTCTTTAGAAATTTTAGTATCTCTACGGCTCAAAATTAATTTTATATAGTTGCAAAAAGTTTATAAAAATATTTAGTTATTAAATAATAATTATAAAAGCAATGAGTTTTAGTTTTTTCGATTTGCACGTACGTAAAATATATGTATATTGTTTGTGGAAATTCACGAGACCTTTTAGACTGTAGATTTTTAAGAGTAAATTCGAGAATATCGCAATTTCGGCGGGCATATCAGTTTTCGCGAATAAAAATTAAATCCTTATTTAAGAAATAATGCCTCGTAAATTAAGCTTATTACGCAGTTACGTTAGAGTATATTATAATGTTTGCGAGAGAGAAAAACGTGAGTTTGCATGCAGCGGCATTAAATATAGAGGAGGGCGTGAATTGTAAATGACTTGTGTCAATGTTTGCTTATGAAAAAGAGGGCTATTATATTCATGTATATTTTTTTCGACATGTAATATATATTATAGATATTGATGTATCAACTCCGATCTGAAATAACATATTGTTTTTTTAAGTAGAAAAATCAATCTCAATCGAGGATTCAATGATTAAAAAGATAAAAACGATATAATGTAAAAAAGATACAGAATCTAACATCACTTTCACTCTTCGTAAAATTTTCAACAGTTATATTATATTAATCGTTGATATAGCCACTCGTTGAAAATCTTCACTGGACCAAGGACAATACGATATTATATAAAAAAAAAGGAAAACAATTGTCTAATAATTGTTTTCACATTGTTATAACACTTTATATAGATTCCTACATACTATATAATAGACACACACACAGCACAACGCTCTACGTGACTCGTTGTGTATTATAACGTGAGAAAAATATATGTAAAACTATATATGAATATGTGTACGTGAGAACGATATCGTGATTTTAATGCGTGTCCGAAAAGTGTGACTGACTTTTGTACGGCGAAACGACAACTAAATATATAAGAAATATTTAAGTTTGTGTATAATTAAAATACTATATACTTATGCATATACGTATATTATATAAAGAAGTACCTGCTCTATAGTAGTCAGTCAGTATTTTAAAATACACCATGGCTTTTCAATGTGTAGAACTCTATCTTTCATTTAATATTATTAATTAGAGATTTTGTCCGCTCTCTCTTTTTTTAGTCACGAGCGAACCTAATCCGTCGTTTTATTAAAAAAAAACATTTCTGCTCCTTCGAAGAAACGGTACAACTTTATTCTGACTATATATATATATATATATATATATATATATATATATATATATATACGCATCACTTTTACTTCCTAATGATTTCTGCTCTCGAGGTATTGACAAAACTATACTTTCGATCGCGTGGGGCGACGCGACGTAGCGTTTTCCAGTCGCACTGTGAACTTGTGTAGAGTTTAAGGGGACATTTCAAAATATTATATATAGTTTGAGAACGATGTACAAATCAAACGCAGAAATATCACGGATTTTTGTTCCGATCTTTCGATAATGTTAAGTAGACAACTTTTTCTAAATAGACATCCATACTATGTCGACCATTTATTATATATAATACGTAGCAAAAACGACCTCTTACATGATTCTTGTATTAGATTATAAACGCCATTGATGCATTTAAAGAGGAAGACAATGCGCTTTTTATCGAGACTTTTACTTTTGCTGTTTGCCGAAGTATATATTTGTTAAATGCCGAAAATGTTTCTTTATATACTGTACTGGTAATAGAATAATAAAGTTGTTTTTATACAAAAGCTGACGACGTGTCATTTGTATTCATTATAAGCAGCTTGCAAACTATTCGCATTTTCGACAGCACAATAGTCAAATTGCACAAAATAGTTCGCAAGACTTATTGATTTTGAAATATTTCTAAAATATTTTATAAACTTAAAGTATCGTAGATAAATTCTTCAATAGAAGTTAGTAAAAGGTTTTCAAAACACATAAAAATATTTAAAAAATATTATTTTTTAAGGTTTTAGAAATATTTTTACAATATCTGAATAAAATATTTTAAAATATTAGAGAAGTCGTTTTATAAAATATGCTTTCAAGTTCTGAAACATTAAAAAAATTGTAACAGTTTTCATATCAGAAAGTTTACGAAATATTTAAGGAATATTTCGAGAAAATGTTTCAAAATAAATATATCTCAAATATTATATAGAATTGTTTCTAAAATTTTAATAACGTTTTTAAAAAAAAATTCTAAACTAAATGCAGAAAATAAGTTTACCACCATACTTTCAATTAAGCATAATTAAAATTTTTTTATAATTCCAAAAATTTTAATAATAATATGTGAATACAAATATTAAACAATGAGAAAGTTACAAAACGTTTTACTTGTATTTTAATACATGTATAGTTTTACAGTAGTATTGCATATGCCCAATATTTCATTGTACTATTTTTCTGCGATATTAAATTTTATGGTATTAATTGTAGTTCATAGTTCTAAAAAAATTATTTAAAAATTAAATCCTTCTTAACACAAATCAACACTAGAGATCTACAAAACTTATCATTTACAATAAAAAAACTGGTCTCAAACCCAACTTTTTCATTCATTAAAATTCAAATATTGTGCTATTCTGTAGATGGTATCAGGAAAACATAAATCAATAATTCAAAGTAAATAGATTTGCTAAATATATTGTAAACAGAAAACTTAATTTTATAATCATAATCTTTAATCTATCTTTTACTCAAGTTGTATGTACTTTTTTGAATCTACGATAGGCAAAATTATTGTCTTACCATGTGTTAGAGTACTATCTGAAAGAATTAAAAGAAATTTTCGGAAATATAACATTTAAATTTTCTTTAAAAATAGCAATAATTTAAATAAATTTTTTAATAATTGCAAAGATAAGGATGATCTATGTTTAAAATCTGGAGTTGTTTACAAAATTAATTGTATGAATTGTAATAAATACTACATTGGAAAAAAAAAAAAGTTTTTACATTCTTTTGATTTTGTGAATAGGGATATTTTAGAGCATGGTATTAATAATAAATATAAAAGAGAGAGTCTTAAAAGTATTCATATTTCCAAAAATCAAAATAATATGAATTTAATGTTAGAGTAAATTAGATAACATTTATCATTCCTTGTGAAATTGATTGGTTTTGAACATTTTGTGTAGATGGGATTTTATATTTAATTTACGAAATTTGGTAGTGGGGATAAGGTATATATAGATTAGAATATAAGGTTTAGTTTAGTCCCTGATGAGGAGCCGTAGCGAGCTCGAAACGTTGGACTAAGTCTTCAATTAGGTAAGGATGGTGGGGACAGTCAGATTGCACTTTATTAACTTAAAATTTTTTTCAGCTAATATTTTATTTTCAGATTAGTCTACGGGGGTGATTTTACACAAGGACAGTCTCACTGTCATTATAATTTTTAATTTTAATTTTTATTTTGATTATTTTTGTATATTGATGTATTAATTTTAATGAAGATATATATTGATATTGTTACGTATTATTTTCTATTGATTTAATTGGACTGTAAGATCAATGAAAAAATTTATTAATTTATTTAGGAATTTTTGTAAATCAAGTGGATTTTTTTAAAACAGGATAAATGTTGATAAAAGTAACATGTGTTAAAGTATATTTACTTGCGTCTATAAATATATAATTTTATTTTACTTAAGATTAATATATACATGGTTATGTTATCTAAAATGAATTTTTCGTATTAAAAAAATTTATCTGTATTTATAAGTTCTGCAATTTTTTGATAAAAATTTCTGTTTATGACATGGAAGAACGTCTTCACTTAAACGTATTTTTAAATGGAATTTAATATGTAACATTTAAACGAACTGGATTTATCCTTTATTCATTATACTTAAACATAAAATTTTGTTAGGCATCAAGATTTAATAATAATAGTCATATAATAATTCAAACCACGTTCTAAAAATATGTAGAACTAAAATCAGTTTTAAAATTTTATATTAATAAATTTTATATTAAAATTGTATACCAGAATACATCTAAAGCGAATATGCAACTTCCACTATTTGAAAGGAGAATTTCTATTTTTTATGAATTTATAAAAAAAGAAAACTTGTAAATTTATAAATATCATTATTTGAATCCTGGTGGATTAATGTGCGCTGAAAAATTTTTAATCATATATATCAACACTCGATACTAATGCGTCGATAAAATAGAAAATAGAAAACTGTTTTATTTAATGTTGATATAGTTGATTACTATTACAATTATATAAATAGATAACTCGATGCAATGCTTTTAATCTCATTATAAAAAATGACTAACATCAGGAATGCCTTTAATTCAAAATTGCTATTTCCTAAATCACGGATATAGTTTCAGGTAAGTATAAGTAGTTTATATATTTAGTTCACCGATCTACTGGAAAAATAAGGGTATGTTCCATAGCAAAAAGCAGACATCATGTTGCCGGATTAATATCGATTTAAAGCATTGATATTATACTAAATGTTAAAAATTGAAAGATCTGAGAATCTGTATCATTTATTACATAAAAAATTATTACATGCTCATAAATGTTGCCAGAGTTTTCTAAAAGGTGACATCTTTACATCCTAATGGTTCTAAAACTCAGGTTACAGCAAACTTTGGCAAAGTTTAGAGAATTTGGGCAACGTTCGATAAAGTCCGAGATTTTTGCTAAGAAACCAAATATTAATTTTGAGCATAGGAATTAATTATCAAGAATATTCATGTTTTGAAGAAAAGCAATGATAAAATCATCATCTTAGCAATATTTATTTCAATTAGTATATTAGCAAATATATAAATTTATTAATTAAATGTCAAATTAATAAATTTTAACTATTTTCATAGGCATAATTTCATTCAATAGTGTTCATTAAAAAGTAGTTTCAATATTTAATATATATTTATAAATGAAGGATCGCTATATATAATTTATTTCTAAATATTCTTTTATTTTTATATATGATTCAATTTTAATTTCAAATCATTGAATTAAAATTATTTGAATTGTATAATAAAACTATTAAAAAATATTTATGCAATTTTGCAATATTATTTTTTATATTCTAACTTCTTACATATTAGTTTTTGTTTGGTGTATTCAAGAGGTTTCGTTACGTTTAAAATTTTAATCATACAGAGAAATTAATTTTGTAGCCATAAGCTTTTTCACTTTGAATATTGATCGAAAAAACCCTTTATAAATCTATGGTTAACAAGATACCTATTTTATCTAATTGTTGAAAAGTTCGTCCATAAATTTTATATTTGTACTTTAAAAAATATTTTTAACATTTATTGAATGTCACTTTTTTAATATTATTTAAAAAATACATCCAGTATACCACATAATGGAAACACTGTATTAGAAGAAAATGATTGTATTTTATATTTTTCATATAGCTATTAGAATGTGATAAATATTTAATAGGATTTAGATTTATCAATAAAATTATTTATCTCTTCAATAGATTTGTTAAGTATGTTCATATAAATATATATATCTAAATTAAACCAAGATGCTTTGTTTATTTAAATTACAAATCATTAAATTAAAATAAAATTTAAATGCTCATTTGCAAATCTTACAACCTAACGGTTCTTCACACATGTTCTAATATGATCATGATTAATCTAAAATTAATTAAAATTAATTAAAATTAATTTAAAACATTTTAAATCATAATCCTTAAAAGATATTATTCATATTATATAATTATCTGATAAGCTATGATTTTAGAAATTCTTAAATATTCCTTTATTCTGCCCAGGTGTCGATATCCCAACGTTTTTATTCAAATTTCTATAATATGCAATTTAATAAATTTAACAACATTCTAGATTCCATTATTTTTATGTAATAGATGAATTCATTTTTTGAAGATCGGAATTACTGTGATTATTGATATGAAATTAATATATATTTTAAGTTCATAAATATATTTTATTGTTTTTTTTTAAATCCGATTACACTTAAAAATGTATGCGAGAGCAAAATTGTGTCATTTATTTTTTTAAAATTTAAGAATAACGTTAGTTTAATACTAATGGAAACATAAAAAACTATACTTACGAAAAAGTAAAAAAGTCTCATGTCTTCAACACGTCGAAAAAGTTTAGTCCTTAACGACTTCGATAAAAAATCTATTTTAACAAAGACTTATAATTTATATTAATGTATGAAAGTGTTTATTATATTTAGTTCAAATCCTTTTTATTTTAGTCACTGCTTTTTTTCACCTCAAATCTATTTAATATTAGAGTATTGTATCTATATAAAAGAGTGAAATATTTTATAATATTTATAATATATTTACATAACAGTGAATAATTTCATATAGTTATTAATTTTAATCTCATTATATCAACGGAATTAAAATGATTTTTGATATGTAAAATATATCAATTTTAAAAAAATTATTTGCTTTCATAAAAACCAATAATTTAATTTTTGAAGTAATATAATATATATAAACTAGTATATATAAGCTATTATATCCATTATGTACTCTATTTAACTATAATAATTGTGTAAAAGCGACCTTATACATTTATTGTTTAAAGCATATAATACATTATATGTAATCATTTGAAAAGTTTTCGAAATAGTGAAACGAAACTCTGATTACTCTATAGAATTTATTTTATTTTGTATAATTTGAAAAGAAGGCTTTATTAACAAAAATTCCTTCCCTATGCGAAACTGCTGCAAAAGTTTCCGGTGTGATATTATCAATGTGACTAAAGAAAACAAGAATTCGCTTTTATAATATCTCGTATTCCTTAACCTAAGCACAAAATAATCTAAGCACAAATATAATAAAACTGTCAAATATAATAGAAAATCGAAATTTCAACCCGCACCGCATCAAAAAATAAAATAAAATAATAATAATGTGCGTGCGTGCAAAAACCTACCTTGCGGTATACCTCTGCACGAGTATCGGGGTGCAGTCCTGCCCCGTATATGGAAGCCGTTTAAATGTCGAAGTATTCGCTCATATATACATTCTGTATATGTATATAAAGAACGCATACAAAGGACATTCTTGGCGCGCATGTTACGCGCGTTATAATACTATCGCGGTTAACGGGCGCGGGACGCGGGCGCGCATTGCGCACATATATACGCGTGTCTTATATATATATATATATATATATATATATATATATATATGGACACACAGCAGACGCGGGCGCGCGTCTCAATTCCGTAACGTATTCCTGCGATGGGGATGGGGTACCCGGCAGATGTCCCATATCCACTCATACATACATACATATATGTATATATCGGGGGGCGCGGTGCGCGCGTTCGCCAACGGTCGTTTCGGCGCAGCTGTCCAAAGTAGCGCTCTGTGTTGTGTCGCGTGCGTACTCGTGTATATATATATATATATATATATATATATATATATATATATATATATATATATATACATGCGGACGGGTGCGCGACCGAGAAGTTGCAGCGCATGCGGTCGCGAGTGCATTTATAGAGCGCGCTTACATAAATATTATATTCCTTTTAAAGATGCGTGCATGTGCACGCTTCAGGTTGGATCTGAAAGCGAGCAAGAGAATCAGAGAGATACAGAGAGAGAGAGAGAGAGAGAGAGAGAGAGAGAGAGAGAGAGAGAGAGAGAGAGAGAGAGAGAGAAGAGCCTGATAATGCGTCGGGGGTGTTCTACCGATGACGATTCCGATGCAACAGCAGAAGGCACGCGAAGGCGCCTCGTATATGTTGGTTATTTTAGGCACGCCGTAGCGGGGCCCTTTAATTTTTCTAGGTCGGCATACGGTGGAACACGTGTTTTGAAGGATGGGAAAATGAGCGGGGTCAATATGTTTATATTATAGGTTTGGGAAGGATAGCGTCGATTCTGCCTTGCTTCATTATTTTATTGATCTGTGACTGTTTAGACCGTTTTGGCATTTTTAATTAATTGCAATGAGATCATAAATGTTTGCGCGCACAGCGGCTATGATTGTCCGCTTGACGCCCCTTCCAAGGATTTATAAATTCTTTCGACAATCGATCATACGTGATAAATTTAAATGTTTCAATCTTGCGAATGAACAACAAGCACACGTGCTACTAAAACTTAATAAAATATCGTTAAATAAGATTTTTATTTAAAACAAAGTGTTATTGTACATACTCGTAAATCCTTTGGGGTTGAATTATCTTTGCTCATCTTAAAAAATGGTTAATAAAAAATTAAAAAAAAATTCAGCATTAAATAAAATTTATTAAAATCAGAACATGTATATGAATTATTTACTTTAAATAAATATTTTAGAGGATTTAATAAATTAATATTATTAAAATCATTATTTGTTTAAAGCAATAAAGAATGTTTATTTAATGAAAATATAAATCGCTTATTTATGACTATTTGTATAAACGTTTATTTTATTTTAATCAATTTTTTATCCTTGGCGCTTAAGAAGTTTAGAAATTCTTTTGCTCATTCAGAATAATTTATAATAGAAAAAATTATACATTGCAAATAGTTATAAATGCACAATTATCTTTTTTATCCGACAAACGACGAAAATGAATGATTTATGTAGATATGTGTGTATGTATGTGCGAGGAAAATTGTGAGTCGTGAATTGACAAACTGCTGGAAACCGGTGACGCAGAGCCTCATTGTATCGATGAAAACGCGACGGCCACAGTTCGCTCCGAACAAAGCAATTTATCCAAGTCTGCAATAACGTCGAAATATATTCTATATACATATATATATATAAAATTGTAACACCGAAACACCCCGTGTCTCATCAGGAAGCGTAGAATATATCTACTTCCTGCGCGAGCGTCTATAAAAAGCGCACAAACGCACGCGCAGGCGCGTCGAGGGTCCTCGTCAATGATCGACGATATATCCCCTCTGTGTGAATGCCGTCGGCCGAAAGTCCGTTGGCGCGCGTCCGCGTTGTCGGTGCCACCCCTACGACGAGCGAGCGCGTGGGCAACCCCCTCGTCGCCGGCGTTCACCTCCCCCTCCGCAGCGCCTCTGGCTCTTTAAAATTAGTATATATGTAATGGGCTCCCTTGGCGTCTCTATATACTCCCCCTCTCTTATTATTCACGCTCCTTTGCTCTCCGTTTCTCCGCGCTTTGCCGCCGAGTTAGTTTTCTTATACTTCTTGGTTTCCTATTAAGTCGAATTCACCTTAGATATTTTTAATTTACGTTTTTTTACTTTTTGTAGCGATATAATTATGTGTGTGTGTGTGTGTGTGTGTGTGTGTGTGTGTGTAAATATTTAATATGTACAATTTTCGAAATACCTATTCCGAAATCAAATACGCGATCAGAATGTGTTCGATTCTTATGAGCAATGCATTCTAGATTTGTAAACTTATTGCAGAAATTGTATTCATAATTAATGTACATGTCTCATTGCAATTGGTCGAATATTGGATTAATTGTATTCTTGCCAGGTGTTCTAGATATATTTTTTTACCACATAAGCGAGAAAAATTTTTTAAACTTCAATATTTTCTTTTATTATTACGGAAATTAATTTATAATTATAAAAATGTATATAATTATAAAAAATGTATACTTTTGGTAAAAAGTTATCGATACCATTACTGAAGAACTCTTAAAACCACGCTTTGAATTCATTCTTATATTCTGTTAATTTTTTCTTTGAAACTTTTCTTTTTCCACACTTTTCTTTCTCTCTGCCATATGCGAACGATTGCACGGGTACTTCTTCATCTTTAAATATAAATTTAACCTTACTAGAGGGCTGAAAACTGTCTCTTATCATAAATGGCAATGTCAATATAATATTTTATCGTAATTTCGGAATCATGTCATTCGGACGACCGTAGGCGGGGTTATATAAGAGGACAAGGCGTTGGGGATAGTTATAGTAATTTTGAAAGGATATTAATCAAAGCTCTAAAAAAATAAGTTTAACGAAGTTATTTTCGTAGAAGGTCGCAAGTGGGTAGAAACTTTCTTCTCAGATGCAGTAGAATATTTTATCATAATATCTGGACCATGGTGTCGTCGTTGACGCCCGTCATTTATAAGCACTTCGACTTCAATGTCGAATTTTGAAAAATAAATAAAAATTTTTCATTCAATAGAAACATTTTCATATAAAATTGAAATGTTAGTTTAAATAAAAATTAAGGTTAAAGGCGACTCAAATATCCAACATAAAATGATCGATGACTTTGTATAAGGCTAACGTATTTCTTTTTAGTCTAAATTTGGACGTTGAATGCTATTTGATTAATAACTTTTGACCATCTTCTTTTTTTTTACTTTTCAGTTTAATTTATCTACCACTTGTTATTTTTTAGATTAATAATTTTACTTTAATAATTGAAACACCCAAAAAATTGTCATTTCTTTTTCGCTAAACAACAACATCCGCCAATAAGAATGCGCGGATACACATTACAAAAATAAATTTAAAAAATCAGCGGCTGCGGCGCCAAGAAATGCGGGCAAGATTTTTGCGAAGCCTCCCCGATATGCCTGCTCCTGCTGCTTGTAGCGAAAAAGAAAAAAAAGAACGAAGCCGCGCACCGCGGATCGCGCGAGGCAACCGATTTCTTGCGCCAGTAGTCCCCGCGCGTATATAACTATATATATATATATATATATATATATATATATATATATATGCCATCCGCGCGGCACGTTCGTTCACTCTCCTCTTGCTCCCTCCCTTCCCCACTCTCTTCTCTCTTCCCCCCTCTCTCGCTCTCTCTCTCTCTTGCTCGCGGCTATTATTTCACTTTCTCCTCCGTGCAGCAGCACGGCACTACGAGCTGCGCGAGGCGCGCTTTTCATGCGCCGCTGCTGCTGCCGCTGCATCCTGTGTATACGACGGCGTTGCGAGAGAGAGAGAGAGGGGGGGAGGGGGTAAGTCGCGCGCGGTGCTCGCTCCCCTCGTTTATATATATATATATATATATATATATATATATATATACATATATATATGCATCGCGGAGAAACGAAACACATCTGCCGTCGTGCCGGGGCCCCGCGCTCGCGCGCCGGGACGCCGCGCGGCTCGACTCGACAGCTCGAACGAGCGGTTGGGTCAGTAACGAGAAAACCGTCGGTGCGGCTCGTTCCCTCCGCATATAATATTCACACACACGTAATCTAGCGTACATTAGAAACTCCTAGTACTTGCTGTAACGCGCCTCACCGCTCCATCCGCATTTCCGTTGCTCTTCCTCCCCGCCCGGGCCGTGTTTACATCACATCTTTCGCCGAACGCCACGGCGAGGACCTCGTTCACCCCTTCCCACCTCCGACGCCCAACCACCCCCTCGCCCCGTTCGCGGGTGACACTGCAATATTTATTCACACATGCAGAGCTCGCGCGCGAAAATCCCTTCGCAGCCTCCCATGCGCGACTTCGAGTGAAACGCCCCTCCAGCCTCCCTCCCTTCCCGCCCCCAGGAGATCCATCGTCAATAATGTGCAACAAGTACGAGCAGCCCAGTGCCGAGGACTACAACAACCTGAGCTCGCCGAGGACGTTGCCGATCGCAGCCACCGCCTCCGTCACCCGATCCCTCGAGCAGTACTGGCGCGCGACCACCTACGTCACCAGGGTCGCGATCCTCCTCGTGAGGAAGTGAGGTCCTCTGTACCTGTCGCCGTGCGTGTGCGTGTATGTGTGTATGTGCGCGATTATGAGCAGCGAGCGCGCCGCATCGACTCTGGCCAGGCATCGGACATAGAGATAAGATAAGCCAAAGAGAGAGGGGGAAGGAAGGGAGAGAGAATATCTTAGAGGCAAGTGCCGAGGAGGCATTTTCCGAAGGGCATCTGATAGAGCGAGAAAGAGAGAGAAAGAGAGAGAGAGAGAGAGAGAGAGAGAGGACAGAGATGGCGAGCAGCGGCCAGGATCCCACGCAGGTGCACTGCTACACGAATCCCTCGTTCTGCAGGCAGTCCGAGTACATTCCGGGGGACGGGCACAGCGACGGCGGCAATGATCTGCCGCCACCTCCACAATTTCAGGTATGCGTGCGAGCGAGGTGCGATGAGCGCGCGTGGAATAGAAAGAGCGGAGGGGGCAGTGGGGGGGGGGTAGTAGGAGCGCGATCCTCCGCGAGAGAGAACGATGATCCGCGTTTTTCTATATATACGTGCATAAGAGCGCGATGGGGGTGGGAGAGAAGGAAAGAAAGAGCGAGAGAGAGGGAGGGAAGGACGGGGATGTTGTTCCGCTCTTGCTTGCGGTATTGGGATTTCCTGTCGAGCTAGTCAAGGTTATGATGGTCTTTTGTATACCAGCTCCGACCAGCTCCATATACACTGTATACACGATAGATATATATATATATATATGCATAAATATGTATATATGTGGTATGCACCGAAAATGCTAATGAGAAGTAGAGGAATGCAAGCGCGTTGCTTTATAAAAAGTATAGAGACTCGCGCGAGAGTAATAGGTACAGCCCGCATACATTATGCGCTGTAAAACATTTGTTAGCGGAAAGTCTGTATAGAAAACTTTTTGAAAGAAATCTACTTCTTTCTTATATTACCTTGTTATACAAAATACGTTAAGTATCTGTTTCGAGACTTGCAACTACTGGAAAATCTCTTAACGGCATTTAATAAATAAAAAAAGCAATAAGAATATTCCTTCCAAATTAAAATAAAAAAGAAAACATATTCCACTTCGTAAGAGCTATGTCTGCAAGATATAAATTAAATAAATATTTTAAAAAATCTTTATTTAATCAATAATTAATAAATTTATGATCATATAAACTGATGTTAATTTCAATGACCTTTCGTAGAATGAGATAATCTATTTTGATTAGAGGTGAATTCGAATTTACACCGATCCTGCAAATTTTTAAAAAAAAATCGATATCTATTAGTAATACAGTGGCCAATACGGATTGTCTATGCGGAAATAATGCAATATCGCGTTTTATTTCGATTAAAGACGTTTCCAACTCGGATTCTGAAAAGATTATTTCGATTGAAAGTTTTAATTTTTAAAATGCATAGCAAGTTTTCAATTAACATTGTCTTCGTTCAAAATTTCAGCTGGAATCTTTTTGGTTTCAAATTGAATTTGAGATCATTTTATTGAATTTTTTAATATTAATATTGTGACATACCCACGTACTCTTATGTCGTATTATGTAAAATAAAAAACTTATACTATTTATTAATACAAAAATCTTATCGATTCAATTACTCATTAATTTAATTTTTATTTACTGTTTATAATAAATATTATAATAAAAACTTAAGTATTGTAATAAAAATAAAGACTCAAAAATTTTTGTCGATGTATAGTAGTTATTCATATGCAAAAATGACTTATTTTTGTATTTATTGGGTTTATAGAGAAATAAAAAAAAACTTAATTTAGATAAATATAATATTTAAATATGCACAATTTTTGATAAAAGGAAGGTTTATAATACTTATTAGACCGACTTATTTGTTCAAAATTAATTTTAAATGTTTTACAATAACTATAATGAACGGTAAATAAATTTAAAAACATCGATGTTGATAATGTGTTTTCAAAAAGTTACTTATTATATTGCAACCTGTAGTTTGGAAAATATAATTCTTTATTAAGGAAATTGAAACAAATGATTTATAATGAATTCATTGTAACATTGAAAATGAATTTTTCTACTTTTTATATGGTCGGTCCTAATCAACAATATTCATTAAAATATCAAAACTGAGAACCATAATATTCAGTTGTTTATTCTTTCCAAAATATTATTACAAAGAGTATTGACAAAAGCACGCTCACTTCAATGGAAATTACCTGTAAATTTCGTATTGGCATTTGAATGACTACAGAAATAATCTTCTTAGTCTCCTATAAGAATCAGGTTACCTCATACACATATATGTCACTGGAACATTAGTCATGATTTTAAGTGCTCCTTAAGATAAAGAAAGAAAAACACTTGAAATTTATTTTTATGCCACTGTAACTAAGTAAATCATAACAAAAAAAGTCATTCAAATTCAGAAGGACAAAAAACGTAATCAATAGAAATAAATTTTATAATTATACCATATCTTTGTAATTAGAATTGTTTCTATTACCTTTCGAAATTAGTGTAAATAAACGAAACTCGAGGTTTTTGATCTCTAATACTTTTATTTTACAAAATATGATTTATAAATATTTGGGCAAATCTAGAGTTATTTGTTTAATTTATTTTATTTAATTGAGTATCACCTCATCATAGAAATATTACTTTTTGTTTACGCAATTGTCACATTTTCTGCTCCAATTGGTTAGTAGTAATGTGCAGTAATACATAATACATTATCCATTAGACCATTACTACCTTCGGTTTAGCTAATATCGTTATATAAGAGTTGTTTAAAAGATAAATAATGACAACGTTTAATAATAATATATATGTATGCTACTTGGTACATGTATGCATACTATAACGTTGAAATGAAATACGCGCACACGTGCAGCACCGCATCTCTCTTCATTATACACAACGTGTACTTAGATCGACGACCTGCCACCGCCGCCACCGCCGCCCGGGCTCCAGCAGCCCCAGCCCCAGCCCCAGTATGGCCAGAGCAACCCGGCGTTCCACGGCAGTCCCGAGGTCGACCTTGCCGCCGTGGGCCATCAGCAACACAAGCAGCAGCAGCAGCAGCAGCAGCAGCAGCAGCAGCAGCCCCAGCACCACCGCAGCGTCGCCGCGAACCTGAACCACACGACGGCCGACCGCTACTGCTACATCGACGAGAGCATCGACCCGGTCGATCAGCAGCAGCAGCCGCCCTCGCCACCGGGGCCCGTCTCCCACAAGCGCTACGGCAGCCTGCCCCTCGGCGGGCACCGGGCCTACGCCTTCCGCTCGCATCGCTACGAGTACATACAGGACGACGACGCGGTGCCCGTCCAGGTCGCGCAGTCGCCGTCCCAGCAGGGGCAGCCGGCCAGCGCCTCGCGCTACGAGTACATCGAGCAGGATGCGCCGCGCGGCGCCACGCCCCAGCAGCTCCAGCAGCAGCAGCAGCAGCAGCAGCAGCATCGGGTGCTTCGCCGGGACTCGGTGAGGGCGTCGGTCAGGTCGTACAGGAGCCAGCTCGAGGCGCACTACACGAGCCTCGGGCACCAGGACGCGGCCGAGACCCCGGAGGCCCAGTGGAGCGAGGAGGAGGTCGGGGCCCAGGCATGGAGCACCCCCAGGAGGCAGATCAGCACGCCCAGAGGTTAGCCGCGGCTGTGTTTATTATATGGCTGTCTATATCGGCCTCTAGCTTACTAACCTTTTCTCTACCTCGTCTCTGACGCGTATATAACGAATCATGCCAAAATCGGTTTCGTAACATTCATCTCACACAGTTGGATAACATCTGAGTGCTTAGAATTTTTTTCTTATCCTCTTTTATATATATTGCGAATATGACGACAACCGTCTTAAATTCAATAATTTCTGCTATGATAGCTTATTTACTTTTAAGGTACGAGCAATCATTTAATCAGTTCAAATTATAGTGCGCTTATCATACTCTAATATTTCAAAAACAAATTGAATTTATTTACAATCATTTGAAACAATTTGAAATGATCAGTTTTAAGTCAATTGGAAATCGTATGAATTCATACGAAATTTTGAAAACAGTTTGACATTTTTTTTTATTTATTGGAAAGAATTTGAAAGTCGTTAATACTACATATATGTGTGTCTCTGTGTGTGAAATCCATTTGAACGCACAGCAAACCCACTAAAGCCTGAAATCAACTTGATTTTGGAATAATTCTAATTAATCAAATGCTATTTGATATCATATATGCAGTATTACAATATTTCAAGACAGATCAAATTAATTGCAAATTATTTGAAACAGTTTAACATTATGTAATACTGTGCAAAAATTTCAAATAGCTTAACAGATTTGAAATAGGATTTCGAAATCCTGAAATCCGTTGAAAATCATTGTTTATTCATTTGAAAACAATTAAAATCGTTTAAAATTACATTCGAAATTATTTGATACCGTACAAAGAATTAAAATAATTTAAGTCGTTTAAATTATTTTAAAATCAATTTGAAATTAATTTCAACTCATTCGAAACTATATACAGTTTTGATATAATTTGGGCCCTAACTCTGTAAGTGTATAGCTTCTTGTATCGAGCAGTCATTTGCACAATAAGAGAAATCGTGTTTAATACGCTGTGAGCCAATTTTCATTTAATGGTGGGCAATTATGGCAAAATGAATTCCATTGTTTCGACTGAGAAAAGTAACAGTAGAAGCGCGAACGGAAATGTGCTCAATAAGTTATTTCCTATATATATTTATAATTAAACACATATGCAGAATTCAGAATACTTTTTATAACGATCTTAATACACATAACTGAAAGAAGCAGTAAAAGTGCATTGATATTGTATTCGTGGAAAACCGCGCTTTTGCATAAAAATATAGCTTTGCTCGTCGATGAGCCCCTTTGAAAGAAGAATGCCGTCGTTTCACCGGAGCCTGTATTCCCTTTGTCGAGAAATTTCGCGTAACGCGAGCGCGCGGGCGTATTTAATCATAAACCGACGCTTGCGTGAAATCCGGAAAGTCGGAGCCTCTCGCGACGCGAGCACATCCTTTCCCGACCCCTTAATAAAGTGCACGCTGTGCGTGTGCTGTGTCTGTGTGCGTCCACAGGCCGTTACACGAGCCTACCGGCCCAGGACGACGATCCGCCCTGCCTGCCGGAGCGCAACGGCGGCCTGGAGCTGAGCGCTGTTCAGACCCTTCATCATCAGCAGCAACAGCAGCAGCAGCAGCAGCAGCAGCAGCAGCGGGTGAACAACGTTGCCACCCAGAAGCTGCACGAGATCCTGACGACGCCTCGCAAGCCGCGACTGGTGCGCGCGCAATCCGAGCACTTCTCGCCGATCAAGAACAGCAGCTCCCAGTACCGGCGGCAGCAGCAGCAGCAGCCGGCGGTTCACAACGTCACGCCCTCGCAACGCGGCGGCGTCTACACACCGGGATGCTCGCCGTCCTCGGCGGCAGGTGAGGCACTCGCTTTTGAGATTTTTGTTTCCTTCTCTTTTTGTTTTTTTTTTTTTTTTTGCTTCCGGGCACGGTTTTCTTCGAATGTATGGTTGTATGTATATATATTTCATCTTCCATACATTTTCACACAGATCTAGCGGAATGAAATTCGAGATTGATAGAGGAATAAGCGAATTTTGAAAATTATTGAAGGAATACAATTTTATCAAATTTATCTTCTTAAAAAACACAAATCAGATCTATTATGTTTATATTATTACATTATTTTTCATTAAGACAATAAGAAAAAAGTACTTTTATTTACAAAATGTCAATCAGATTTAGAGTTGAAAAATCAATTTCTAGAATTTGTGTAAAAAATTGGGAATCATCGGTTCAGACCTTTTTAAAAAACTAGTTTTAAGAAACCTGTCTTTAAAATACCATAAAGGAGTTTGGAATATGTCTTCTCAATGTGAGCTGGAGCTTTGAGAATAATGTGCTCGATTAATTTATATTTATAGTGGGTACAGTTAAATATATACATATTACGAAAATGCAATAAAAAATTTAATTTTTTGACAATTACAGCCATGATAAATCGTTCATGATGGAAATAATTAGCGATAGTACAATTAATTTCAATTGCAACTTATTTTTCTAGTGAGAAAATCCACATTTCATGGCTAACAATAGATTTTTATGTAATTATCCTCTAAAATTTTCGTTAATATTTCATTAATTTTTTCATTTTTAACTTCAAATGAATATTGCTTGGTACATAATATGTATATTGAAATCTGCAAGAGGTTGGACTTATAGAACAAAAGTATAACTCATTTTAGAATCTCGTATGAGTTGATAAAAAGGGGTTGCACTCCACAATATCGTTGACCCCTTGTTAACGAATAATTTTAAAGTCATTTTGAAATCACTTGAAATCAAAATTCTAGTTCCAGAAATTTCTTTCTAGTGCTTTGTATAAGAACAATTTTAGAACTTCGCCGTACTAATAATATTCTACAATAATATAATATCTATCTATATACCTTGTATTACGCACGCGAAATTTGCAATTAATGATTTACAGTAGCTGAAGATATTGATTGGAAAGTCATTTTAGATATTAAATTATTTCATGTTCTTTGAAAGAAATTAGCAGATATAAATATTAATATGTATTAATAAAATACTTGAAAAAATAGTCCTTGTATTTTATATATTTTTAATACAGTCTTTTCTATTATTAAGTATACCATTGTGATCAACTCTATTCTATTTTGATATTCACTTCTTATATTCTTTTAGTAACTTCATGTTTCTAATAATTTAGTTTATGTTAGTGTTTAAATAATAATACAGATAGATCCGGCTAAACTGAATTCGAAATAATTTTATATAATTTGGAGTGACTTTAAATCGCTTAAATGATTTGCTGTCATAGAAAGCATTAAACGCTTTAAGGTTTTGTAAATCATGTTAAACATTATGAAATCTATTTAAAAACATATATCATTCATCAAGTGCATAGTTCCTCGATTTCATATGAAACTCATTTCAAGTATTTTGCATCCATGTATATGGCTTCAAATGATTTCAAATGATCCGGAATAATTTGAAATAATTTCAAACTGATTCTCATCAAGGGACCAATACGCAGAGTGTATTATACTTTATTCACAGAGTGAATAATCATTAAATTCGGAAATATGAATAATACTTCTCTGTGTAGAAAACAGAGAATGAATACAAATATGTATATTTATAATATAAAAATAGCACATAATTTGTAGCTACATTAGTCTGTTGCATGATAAATTAAGTTAGGAGCAAACTTGTAAAGCCTTCACAAGAAGAAACTATGCGGATTTTTTTCGGACGAAAAAGATACCAGAATGTCGATTTTAAAAACAATGGCCCATTGATTTAAAAAACAATGCTAAGCAAAATTAACCTCATCTCGAAATCCTAACTTGGGGCTATAGTACGAAGCAAGGCGCGCGTACGAGCGAAACCGTGCATCGCATCAGAGTCCGCGACCGAGCGCGCGCGCGCACACGTTAAATTTAAAGAGCCGCGCGCGGCGCTCTCGCCCGGCTCTATACGGACCTTGACAAACAACAACCGGCTCCGGATAAAAAGTCGCTGACACCCTTCCCACCTCTATACTTGCAGCTCACCGAGCGATGAACTCGCCGTCCCATCCGCAGCATCATCGTCAACAACAGCAACAGCAGCAGCAGCAGCAGCAGCAGCAGCAGCAGCAACAGCAGCTGGCGGGCACGCCGCCGAGCCGCGCGCTCTCGCCGCCGCGGCACAAGGGCCCGATGACCTCGACTCCGAACAAGGAGCCGCCGTCGGCCAGGCGCTGCCTCCCCCTCAGCGAGGCCTCGATGGTGCGCCGGCACATAGAGGACAGCCGCGCCGCCGCCGCCGCCGCCGCCGCCGCGGCCGCGGTCTACGGCCGAGCCGGCTCGGGGCCCCCCGGCGGCGGAGTCGGCGGCCATCAGTCCCAGCGCGTTATCAACGCCTATCAGGACGAGGCGGCCCTCTACGCGGAGCAGAGGAAGAAGCAGGCAAGCGGCTTCTACCAGGGCGTCGAGAGCGCCTTTATCGCGCGCACCGCGGTAGTGAGTCCCGTCCCAGTCGTTTATTTGCTCTGACAAGGCTCTGACGTAGGATTTTTCCTCCCCCACCACCCCTCCCCCGGCGCGTCCTCCTACACTCCCTTCCCTCATTTTATCTCTCCCCCCCCCTCTCTCTCTCTCTCTATCTCCCCCTCCCTCTCACCACCTCCCTCCCTCCTTCTTTCTCATTCTTTTTCTCCTCTCCTTCGGTATAAGAAATATACGAGAAGAGTGCATGGAACTCTGCCGCACACCGGTTCATTCAATTCTTGCAAACTATATACATCGAGAGCTGAAACCGACGTTCTACCATTTTCGTTATAGTAAAAACTTTTTGATAAACGGTCACGCAAACTAGAAAGCGTATATTAAGACGAAGATTTGCAAAGTAGACGATTCTCAGACCAATATTGTAAATACTTATTTGTTTGTTTGTTTGTTTTTTTTTTCTTTAACTGAGAGCACGAAACTAACGATACGTACGGAATGTCCAGTTTACCGCGCTTTGTTTTACAATTGCACAATACGATATATCATTGCGAAAATAAGGAGATTGCAGTACAAGCGAATTTTAACATTATTACGTATTTAGTAAAAGATCGCTTATATTAACTAGAATGGATATATCTATCCTAACGCACTTGTGTCGTATACTCTTTTTTCTTAAACTAATTACAAAAAACGTGACCTGCCATACTTGTTTTATCTGCCTGTAATATTTGATGATTCTCGCACATTTCGCATTGCCAATCTGAATCTAAATGATTTTAATGTCAATTTTCTATACATTTAACAAATATTAATATTTGAACAGATTAGCTATAGATGATTCAATTTTTCTTCATAATAAATTTGATTTCTTTTGAATTTGAATTTGATTTATACGCATAAAATCATTAAGGTAAATTTCAAAAAGTTATTGAATTTAATTCTTGAGGATTAAAATATATAATAGTATAATAGTTTCATTTTTGTCGTTCATTAGTTTTTAAGTTTCCATTCGCTTGATATAGTTAACTAGTTTTTATGGCATGATAATATCATTTTCATTTTTAAAATAGACTCACACTCGAAAAATAGCTTAATAGATGTACAAAGTTCAAAGATCAATAAATTAGCATAAAACATTTTCGAACAATATATTAAACAAACATATTTAATATTTATTTAAAATTCTTATCTGAGGTTTTATGTTCGTAACATCCTAATTTCTTACCCTTCCTCAAGAATTTTAAGTAGTTACCTCTTCTCTTCAGCATTTATGTATATTTGTGCAAATATTCCTATGTATATAATCGTATTTATAATCTTTTTGCCTTTCTTCCTTTTTTATTGCTTCTTATTAAGCATACCTGTTAATAAAGCACATTGTTAAAAACTCTATTTTAAATAATCACGTGAAAGATATCATATGAATTTGGCATAGTTTTCGAGATAATTTATTGTTTACATCAATTCAAAAAGTTGCTTATTAACAAATTTTTTTAATTTTGTTTTTTAAAATCATAATTATCAAGTGATTTTTACCTTGATTTCTGACTTGCAACTTTACCAGAACTTTTTTCATAAAAAAGAGTTATATATACTATCTTTTATTCTGTATATTTCATGCTTGGGACATTTTGAATAACAATATTATCATGTATGACATATTTTAAATCCGCTTAAATATGTCTGCCAGTCGAAAAAGTAAGAAAACACCCTATATCTCTAAAATTTTGGTAACGTCAAAGGAATCTTCGACAGATTTATGATTAGATAACTCACGAGGCTACAAATAATGCGTTTACGAATTTGTCTCCATTTCTATAAGAATCTAACATTATTGAAATTGAAATTACTTGAATACGGACTTAGTAAACTTGTATAATTTCGTACAGACTATTATTTTTATAAATAATATAATTTGTAAACTACCAAAAATTCAAGGATGCAGTCTTGTCTTTTTTTACTTTTTTGTTCGACGGGGACAATACAAGCTCACGTGATTTTATTTTATCTTTAAGACATGAAATTCTTAAAAAGATTCTTATTTTTCATTTTTCATTTTTAGGTACCGCCATTGTCACCACCAACGAGCGAAGCAAATACAACATTGGTCAGTGTCACAGATAAATCTGAAAGGAAAAATGCTCCGATGATACTTATTTTGGTTGGAATCCTTACTTGTGGCTTAGCTATTTATTTATCATGGACTCAAGGCAGAAAGTAAGTCTGATGCATTTTTAAATTATAATAATAGAAATAGTAATAAATACATCACTAATGTATATTTACGCAATAATATATACGATCACCCGAAATTTTTCCACGTTTCTTCGAAAATTTTAAAATTCATATCAAAATCTATGAAGTCATATTAAAATGTAATCAAAACACCCACGTGGTACATTTTAATATACATTGATATAGTTTAGTACATTTTTTCACTTTATATTTAGACAAGGTACCTAGTAAAGATATATTTCTATATTAAAATATTGCCGAACATGACCAAGCATAAGTAAATGTGTCAAATCGGGATATTCTTAGCAAAGTCTGGCAATTTTTAATAAAGTTTGGTAAAATTTCTCAAAGTACTTGTAAAGTTTGTCAACGTGAGTTCTTTTTTACTATACGATTCATAGATTTAGGTAAAAATAATATGTTCAGTTTAATAATATTTAGTCGAATTAAAAGAACTTTAAGCGTTTGTTTTCATATACGTTTCGATTGTAAAAATGTATCAAAGTATTCCAAACCTAATCCGAAATTACGTGTCCGGTGTAAAGTTTATACGATGTAATGTATATAAGCAACCTTTTAAAAATCAAATTATTATCGAAAAATGCACTTAGACTTTTCGCAGCTAGTGGCCAATATATTCATAGAGTAACTGTAATGCGAGCCACTTAACGTTTCATCTTGCCTACTTCTTAACTCGCATATTACAGCTTCTCAATTCTGTATATATATATATATATATATATATATATATATATATATATATATATATATATTGTGTGTGTCTAACACTCGCCCCTCTGTTCTTCCAGGTACTACTTCGACAGCGCGATCGGCTGCGGCGTCTGCTGCGCCCTGGCGGGGGCCTGTCGCAGCATGCGCCGCACCTGGACCGGCCTCGGCCTCGCCGGCCTCGCGGCCCTCAGCTGCGCGGGCCTCCTCCTCCTGGCGTCCAAGGCCCCGAGGCCCGGCACGCCCATGCACGACGTCACCGCGGGCGCCCTCTGCGGCGTCTCGCTCCTCGGCGCCGTCCTCGCCCTCCTCGCCCTGATCGCGCCCAGGTGCACGTTCGGCAGGCACAGGCGCGTACACTCCTGGATACCCAGGTTCTCGCCCTGACCGGGTCGTAGGTGGCGCCGGCGCCGTTGCCGTGGCCCCGGGACCCGGCTGGTCCAGCCAAATGCGTACACTACTTTGTTACTGAACCGGTGGATGTCGATATATTATGCCTATAGATCATTATTATTATCATGATTATTTTGATGTAAGAGAGATTAGCTGAAAGATCCGCCGTGCAGTTATCGATGCTATACACTGCCCGTGCATTCTACCGACTTTGTTTCAAAGCAATTTACGAATGATTATTGTAAGGTATAGGAATCGATGACGATTTTCTAATCTGAATACTTCGTCCAAAACAATCAGTCCGAATTATTATTCATCGACATGAAAAGATAGTACAATAATGATAAGACAGTCTTTTAGGCTGACCATATATATACCAATGACTAACTTTTTATTGTTTATAAGTATATGTATATGAATTTTCTTGCATTCCGAAAACGAGTATTTACATTAGAAATATTATATCCTCAAAGATATTTATACCTACCTGCGTACGTAAAACTGTTGTTACAATACCAGTCTCAATTTGCATTTATTACTGTATTCGCTGTTGATTCAATTAATTTTATAAAACAAGAAAGTCTTATTTTCATAAAATAAAACAATTCATCTGGATTGCACTGATTGCAGTAAAGAAAGATTGTAATAACACCAATTTTTTTACTTGAAGATGAAATATAATTCAAAGAAGCAAATATTAAAATTAAAAAAGTACAAAATGTTTAGGCGGTCTTTTCAAATGAAATATTATTTTATTATAAATAAATCTAGTTATATTAATTGTATTGGAAATTTTTTACAAATCTACAAAATAAAAGGGCCTTTTTATGTACAGCAAGATATACTAATTAATTATAAATTACTAACCAAACTACACGTTTTAATATTAACTGAAACAAAGAAAACGTTTTATATTCAATAATATCGTTTTACAAAATAGCAAAGGATAATTTTTATTATTGATGTATTATAATTTATTATGTGTTATAGGGGTTGAAATGTTCTTGAAGTTTTACAATTAAATCACTGTAAAAGAAGCTTATAACAAAGTATAATTATTAGAAAATAATGGATTATATTTTATGTTTAAAATTTGGTAGCTAATAAAAATCAAATAGAGTTCAATATTATATTTATAGAAAAACTATCTTATCAATTTTCATATGCGTATAATTTAATTTAGTAAATATCAAAATTATTTTAGTTTAATATAATACAAAAAAAATTATAATTCTTCTTTTACTGTGTTTAAATAAGTATTCATTACTACTTCTAGAATATTTCTAGAATGCTTAGAATTTAAATTTTATGTTAGCTCTTTTATACTATCGACATTATATATCTGACATTTATACATTTATTCAATTGTAAAATCTTGTGAAGTATAGGGACCAATATGAACGGCATTGTTCTTATTTAAAAGAAAAGATGACCTTTTAAATAGACTGTACAGCTTTAGGACTAAGAATAACTGACTATTTATGTATGTAAAATGCGATAAAAATCCAAATTAAATATAATGCTATAAGAAGCAAATTTATTATTTTGAGATTTAATTTCTTTGTAACCTTTATCAAACAATTCATAACAATACGATCTGATTTAAATATTATATATTTTATTACCTTTTTAATAGTTTTTTTTAATTTCCAGGTGAAAAATTAACTAAAGAATCTTTTAATGTAGTTATTGTAAAATTTTACAATACACTTTGCTTTTTACTAATTTGAATTTATTGATAGAATACATAGTCCAGCTCTAGAAAATTTCTGTCAATTTATATAACATTTTTAAGTTTGAACTTTAGATTTTACTTAAATTTCATCTTTATACTTTAAGGTAGTTCAATTGGTAGATTTTTGTATTTTTCTATATGTATATATAATATAACTTAAAGGAAATTTTCACTTTTTGCTAATGCGAATCGAAATGTATTATACCTCTTTAATCTGTTATCCCATCAGGATTAATTGGAATAAAATGCAGAAATTGCAATTTAAATTATTCATATCAAAAAGCTTTGTCAAGAAAAATTAAAAATTGTGAAAATCTATATCTTTCAAAAATTCGGAGTTGTTTTTTGAAAGGTACATTCAGATACTTGCTCCCTACAATATACACCTCAAAAACTTCAGAATTCTAAGAATAGCCGACAGCGGTTTGGACTGGACGTAAACGAGTGAGTGCATTTAAATCATCTTCGATCATCTTCGATCATCTTCGATCTTCGAGATTATATTGTTAAGATTTTTATATGAGCAATTAAATCACTCGTAAGATACTAGATAATTTTTTCAAAATTTTATCACAATTACCATTGTTTAAGAAACTTTCAATAATGTCAATTAATTCTATCAAATAGTTTCTGAATAATCAACAAATCAACTGGTCATCAAATTAAATTAAAAATTAAATCGACCAGCTCAAAGATAGTAATGGGACGATCAGAACTTCTTACGGTCCTAACTAATTAAAATTTCATATAAATCGGTCAAGCATAGTTTTGAAATGATCGTTCGATAATTTAAATAAAAGTCAACAGGCTAGATAATCGGTCTGTACACTTTTTTTGTGGCGGTAGAACACGAGGCATATCAGTTGAATCTAGAATAGGTAAATACTAAATTTTATGAAATAAACCAAGTATTTTTTGCTTCTATTAATATCTTTAATATATATATATATATATATATATATATATATATATATATATACGATTATTGTATATTGAAGATATACATACTAGCTTTTTTAATAATAATACGTTATGGTTTATCAACTGCCAACTGCACAATGAATCATCAGATAACATTATTTAAAAAAGTAATAAATATTTTTGTTGCTATTAGAGTCTGTTTAACAAACTATGTAATAATTATGTGGCAGTCGGACGGTGTCTTGCTTTATAATCACGCCCGTAGAATCTCAAATATATAACCTAAAATATTAAAATTAAAATGAAATTTGTGAGTAAACGACAATCTGACTAACGCCTTCATCAAAAATTGTCTTCCCGAACAATAATGTTCAGTGTTTCAAGTTATTTCGCCTTCTCTATAGGGACTAAAAAACATCTATTAATGAACATCTAAAAACATCTATAAATCTATTATAAGTGACACCCATATCCCATTTATCTATATTAATATCTTCCCTTTCTTCATTATTTAAATTAATAAAGGATGTTACATATTATTACTTTGTTATTTTGATTTATTTCAGTAGACGAAATTAGAATTCTGAAGTTTAATTATATTTAGTTTTGAAAATATGAACGAATATTTATATTTTTAAATAGAACCGAATTTTAACTAATATTTTATTAAAAATATATTCTTGTTTACATTTGATATTTTAATTATTTCAAATATTCTCCGCATATGAAAAATTTTTATACGGATATATTCGCCCAATATTATTTCAAATATTAAGAGCTGTATTATATATTAGTTGATGAATTAATAAAAGAATTTCATGACTTTTAAAATTGTAAGTAACTATTAAAATCGTATGCTCATATATTTGCTTATCTGTTGCATAGAATTTTATTTCAAAATTACCTGTAATTTGTTCACTGTACAGCGAATATTTGTGAATATAAATTAATTTTTTTTCTTAATAAACTACTTAATTCTAAGAACTAGTTTAATAATTTTGGTAAAGTAACATTGAGATGCTACGTGATTTCGACATAGATTTAGATTTACATAAAGCGAAATAATTGTGATTATCTTCGACATGAGCTCTCTAAAATTGTTCATTGTATTGACTCTTTTGAAAACGGCTATCATTGGCTGTAAATTTTATAATGTCTGTAAAATCGACCAAACTTTAATTGACGATAATCCAGAAAATATGTACACTAATATAAACATATGTATGTGGTTACAATACTATATAAACTATATATATATATACTCGTATGTGCGTGGTTGTAAGTTTATCGAATTTTTTTTGCTTGAAATTTTATTCTTTTTTCGAATATTGTTATTATTAATATTATTTATTAATATTATTTAATTTCGCTTTATATATGCTTTCAACAATAGTGATAATCTATTTTTATTATATTCGGAACTTTTTGATTAGAAAAATAATGAATAAGTAGATGGAAGGAGATCTAATTCAATGATTACGAATTCGAATCGTAGTCTCTGTCAAATATAGATTTTTGTCTTCGTCATTAATGGAAGTACAATAATATATTAACGCTAACCAATATTCAAAGAAAATCATAAACAGTTTTATAATTAATAAAAAGGAACCTGTTACTTGAATTGATCGAGGTGGGGAAACAATTTCTAACGAATTCAGAAATACTCTAATATGAAGTAGAAATGTTTTGGAGTAGATTCAACCGTAAAGAGCAGTTGCATGTAATTATTATATAAAATATAACAGAAATAGAATAAAATATTCAGTAAGACCACTTTGGAGTATAAAAATTTAATTTTAAGTGATTTTCAAAAATGAATATTACGGATCATACGATACTATTGTTTATATCTAATTAGTATTCATTTACTTAATTAGCTTTTGCCGACTGCTTTTCGAATATTAATTAAGTTTCACGTACCTACGATACTAAACCAAATATTTTGAACTGTTTCCAAACGTATATTAAGTTCATGTAATTTGTAAAACACTGTAGAATTTTCTTCTACTTTTGAACAACTGTTCTTAAAAAAAAAAAAAACGAATTTTACGAATATAAAATACCAAAAATTAAATTAGAGCACACTTTATTGACTTTTGATCAAAGAAAAAATAGATAACTTTTAGATATTAAAGGAATAATATTCAATTTTAATATTGCGTTACATAAGAGATTAGCTAATAGACGATACTGAAAAAAAAAACATTTGTATTTTTAATTTCATGCAAAGGTGAATTAAAATTATTAACTATAATTGCTTTTTATATTATATAATATGTATTGAAAAACAATAAATTATATAATAAGATATATAATATCTTAATGATTCAATTATGTATTAATACGTTTACTTACCGGAAAAAAATATGAACATTTGTTTGAATAGATATTTGTATAACATATGACATATTCTACATTGGTTTATCAGAAAAAATAATTTACGGCTTAATATATATTGAAATTCGGAATTCGTACTGTTGATTTTTATACGTTTTAAACTTGTTGAATTATTAATTAAGTGTCGTGGTAAAGCCTCGAAGGCATATTTAAAAAACTCGACGGCCAAGGCCGAGGCTTCCTTTAAATACGACTTTACTCCAATTTTTTTCAATTCATTATTTATTATATTTCCTATTATTGATTAGTAACATGTCGCAGTTTTTTCGCACTTCAAACTTTTTTGCGCAAATAGATACAGGTGATGTCGTTCTCATTTTCTCTTAATATAAGTGTAAAAGTCTGAAGGAATTTATAATATTTTTAAAATGTATTACTTAGACATTTCAGAATGGATTATTTAAAATTTACATTCGTAATTCAGGTTGAAAATAATTATTTCCCTCCATTGGAATAAGTACTTGAATCACAATTATTATGAATGATAGAGCAAAATTCAAGTTAGAATCGTTTAATCTTGAGTTCGTTTCAGAATGGATTATTTCAAATATGTAATAGTGATCAGCTTGTATTTGTTCTGGGTCAGTTGGAGTGAGTAATTATATTGCATATATTATTGTATAATAGAATTTAAAAAGCCTTTCTTATTTAATCAAATGCTTCATTGATGAATAAATTATCACATTCAGTTTTACAAATACAAAATGTTGTATATTTAAAAATAAATAATATTCAGTTTTTCTCAAACAAAAATTTTTCAAACATAACGCGCTTTATAAAAATAATATTTTAATTAAAACTCTAAAATATGTTACCTAACTTTTGTAGTCGATGGCAGGATAACAGAAGGAATTGTTGGCGGTGATATAGCAACTAAAGGCCAATGTAAATACCAAGTAGTTTTACAAGTAAATGGTGATACCAAGTGTGGAGGTGGTATTATTAAAGACAAATTTGCAATCACTGCCGCTCATTGTGTCATTTGTTCTGGAACTGGATATTTTGTACAAGCTCGTTTAACTGTTGTCGTTAATGCAATCGATCTAAACTCTTTAGACGAATCATCTTTGGTAGTTGATGTCATAAAGATATATATTCCAAAAATTTACAAGAGACATTTATCTTTCAAAGTAGAGTTTTTTACAGTTGGAGATCTGGCGGTACTCGAGGTAAATTTATGAATGAAATGATAATTCATCAATATTTTACAATCTAATTATGTAAATTAGGAATTAAAATGTTTTCTTCTACGAATAAGTAAGATATTTTTGTCTTAAATAACATCCAGTAATTCATACAAGTATATTCATTCATATTCAGTACATTTGATGTATTTTTAAAAGAAATAAAACTTTCAAATGTATATTTAGATATCGTATATTTAACGATTAATCATTTCATTTACATATGTGAATTTGTATTTCTTAATTTTTTTTATTTCAGTTGGAACATGGATTAGGGCTAAAAAACAATGACAATATTCAAAGTTTGAACATAAATACAGAGCATGGATCTTATGTAAACGAGCCTCTTCTCGTGGCTGGTTATGGCTTTAATAAAATGACTATTATTCAAGATGAAAGACCGGTTAGAATTAGAAAAATTGGATCGTCTGACGGTAAATTAAGAGTAGCTAATGCCATTATTATACCCAAAGAGGACTGTCTGCCATATTATAATATCACTATATTGGTAACTGGCTTTTGTGCTAGAGTAGTTCAACGTGACATCGATAATCCTGAGGGAGCCTGTCTAGTAAGCCAAAAACTTTTTGATTAATATTTATACTATAAAACATTATTTTATATTTTACATTACTTTATATTTTGTTAATTAATATTATATATCTTACCCTAGAAAGATAGTGGGGCTCCACTTGTTTATGATGGCAATGTTCTCGTTGGAATACTTGTTGCAGGCCCCACTAATTGCGACGAAGGATATAAACCAGGACTTTACGTAGAAATTTCCTATTATCAGTCTTTCATTCAAAATGCCATGAATGGTAAAGAAAAATCTGATATGCGTGTAGCTACACGAAGAAGGATTAGTGACAGTGTGAGCGGATTCATAGAGCATCCACTATAATATGTATTTAATAGTATCAGTATCTACTATTTTCAGTATTGCATCATTGTACTATAAGTTATTACATAAAACAATTATTCATTTTAAAACGTACAAAGTTTTGTTCTGTTACTTTGTTATATTTAAGTATCAGATCGCAAGGGATGGAATTTGTAGTTATAAAATAATATTATCAACTCTAACAGATTATTATTTGACATTAGTTATTATATTTTATTCCAGTTTTATACGCTCCATTTCCAAGTTTTAAGTCGCTTCTCTTTAAGAAAATCACTGTTACTGCCTTTTTATAAATATTTTGCTTCTTAATCTTTTATTGTACTGTACTAAATGTAAATTGATAACTCATTTCTGAAAATTAAGACTTTATCAGAAAAGTAAAATAGCTATCGAAATGTATTTTGTATGCTTTTCTTTAAATCAGAAATAAAACAATATTATTTGGACTCGTAACTCCATCGATGGATATAATGTTTTGAAAAAAACCAGTTCACAAATATTTGCGTTTTATATATAAACTTATTTCTTTCCGGTATCGATTACGATAGATTATGAATGCATATAGTTTTGTAATTTACAAAATTGTATTTTCCAATTACAGTACTATGGAATACAGCAATAATGAACTATTCTGAAAATGTTTAATTTAATAGCATAATTAGATTCCTTTTCTATTACCAATTAATTAAATTAGTTCGTTTTTATTTTTTAAACATCATTTTTCACTTCTTAATAATGCTTTAGTACAAACCTTCAATTAAATTTAATCCTTTAATTTTCAATGTATATAACATTCCACCGGTTTGTCTTATATTTACATAACTAAACTACCAATACATGATTTGTAACGATGCTGCAATAGTACATTTCAAAACATGTGAGACAGTGGATTGATTAGATGAAGAGACTGTTTACTTTCAAAGTATACGAGAAAAACAAATGATAGGAACAAAAGATTGAATAAGAGACATCAAATCTCCACACAACTCGCATCAAATCTCACTTTCAAGTGAGATGAATTGCCAAGTATTTGAAACATTTAACAGTCAGAGTTGACTGGGCATCCAGCGCTGGCAGGTGCTACGAGATACTGCCCTTATCTGTTCAACATTCAAAATTTACAAAATTTTGAAGAAATTTGGTCATTCTGCGAAAAATTGCCTTTTCCAAAAACGCTGCTTCAAGTGCCATTAGTCGTAATAAAAACTCGAAAATTGGCCAAGTAATGAAGTCATTGATGAACGCAGCTAAATTCTGTCGCAAATGCAACGATAACGATCACTGTGATGCCACGTGTATCCGTATAAAATACCGTACGTACTGCATAAATCGTGGACACGCGATAAATAAATAAGTAATACACTAAGATTATAAACTTTTAAAGTACCTTTACATCACGAATGCGCTCGATAAACTTAGCGCACATTAACGCAGATGCGCTAGAACTCCTTTTAAGAGATTTATTAATTCGTTTCTATGAATATATTATTAAGATTGAATATATAACGCCTAAATGTTATGATAACGATTTAAACACAATAAAATTAAATTATTTTAACATGGGATTTTTGTATTTTTAGTTTTCACATTTACCAATCATAGATGTGTATTTACTTCACAATTTACAATGAGAATGTCGTCAGGATTGAAAGGCAGACATAGTTATATTATCTATTTCACAGATTAGTAAGAATGAGGATAAGGAGAGGTATATACGGTTGGAAGCTAATGAGAAGACATGAAGACAAATGTAAAAATTTCTTTCCCCCATGAAGCGACATATTAGAGAGAGAGAGAGAGAGAGAGAGAGAGAGAGAGAGAGAGAGAGAGAGAGAAGGAGAGCAAGAAAGAGAGGGAGAGTGAAATTAACTTACGCTATCTAATGCCTAAGATAGCTGATAGTACAAGGCGTTCGGTGTATTATTTATGCCTATATCAAAAATAAATGAACTAATATATTATATTTAGACCTCTGCCGTATGATTAAATGAATATGTAATTATTTCACTTTAAAAGATACATTTATATATGACAATAAAAAAGCAAGCAATTGGCAGCACACAAATAATTGACATAATGATCAGTATAATGAATAATAACACTGTATCTGAAAAATAAGGAATAGGCATATTTATTTAAACAAATAAAAAAATGAAGATATTTTCAATAGAAGTAGGTACATGTATCGTCACAAATTGAAATTATTTAAAATTTCAATCAAAAGATGGATTATTTTAGGGTTCAGTTTTTACTGAAACCTTTTGGTGAATATCTTACGATGATTTTCATATATTACAAACGGAAAAAATTTTTTGTATAATTTCTGGCCAACAATCAATTACTGCAATAAAATTTTAAATACAATTTTGAAATTCGAACAGTTTTATAAGTAATGCTACAGCTATGCAATTTTAATTAACTAATGCAAAATTATACGAGGACACTCTTTATTGAAATATAATAGTCAATTTCGAAAATTATGAAGGTCCATATTAACATGATATACGCAGAAGATGACTTAAATGGTCATGTCATACAGCCAAAAATTTTTTAAAATAAGAATAAACCTCTTTTTTTAATGAGATTCTAACGAATTTTTTGATTGATGAAATTGAACTATTAATTCTCTCGTTGTAACGTTGCCTATACCTTTATACAGAGCATCCTTTATATGAAGAATGATATTTCGTGCAACACAAATAGTTCTTCCTTAAACACCTGTTACGCAAATGTTTTTGCAGTAATATAAAGTTTCAAATTTCATTTTTAGTTGTAGGAAAGAAAATAATCGATTACCCCTTGCGGTGGAAGTCATCAATCAGAGAAATGTAATAGAGTCGTATGATCGTAAGTCGTAACAATTCACTTAAGTGAATTGAAAGTATTTTTTTTCTCAATTAATTAATATTCTCTTGAGGATAGTAATTTTTTTCAGTGTTATATTAATTTTTGACATATTTGAACCATTTTTTAAAATAAATCTCATTTTGCTCATTTATATAACATTATATTCAATATACGGTAAGCGCGGAATTCCCGATGTATATTGTACATAATTGGATTGAACATAGACTATGCGAAAAAATTTTTTTCTGCCCATTTGTATAGTAAATAATAAATCTATGTATACAAATTGCGTGGTTGCATTTGTTTGTTGTGAAATAGACATTATCGTTCAACACTAGGGTGTTGTATTAGTGCTGTATTCATTTTTGAATAAAACTAACAACTATATTCAATGTAATTTATTGGTTTATTATAAGATTTGATATATAATTTATAAATAATTTATGGGTTTATTATAAGTTTGATGTATTGAAAGTAGTCGAAGTAAAATATTTATTAATTTTTAACAATAATTCCAATAATTTAAACTCGATGAATGATGAGTCAAATCAATTATATATTTTAAAAATTACTTTATAATCATTATTATCAATTAATACATTTTAAATATTTGTTAAATCTGTATAAGATATTTTATGTTTCTCTTTGATAAAATGTGAAAATACTCCTTTTCCGTATTATAGTTACTCTTATCTGCAATATCATCATGAGAAGACTATGCGGATGGAAACCAAAAGCTTTTAAAAAGCTATTTTTCGTTCACAGTCGATATAAAAATTTTAAAATCATAGAACTCTTAGGTCCAATGCACGTCAGAATGAACAGTGAGATACCCGGACGAACAGATACGTTTCTGTGCCTTACCCTGACATCGCGTACTTTCTTGTACCGTCTTGTATTTTCATGTGTTTTTCTGTGACTTCTGTATTTTGCAAAACACCGCTGCATTGTAGGAACACGGGAATGATTTATTTCTTCTAATCCATATATATCATTTAACTAAAATGCAGTAATTTTTATGGAGTTATAATAAAAATGTGAAAAATTACATCTAATAGATTCTGAGTTGAATAGGTATAGTATTATACATATCATTGAAAAACCAGGTGCAAAACCTTACTTGGTATTGACCGCTTGATGCAAACGGCATATTACAAAATGCATGTTACAATATAATTATTATATTCCTTGATTCTTAAGAAGGATTGATTAGCAGAATTCTATAATAAATGACTGGATCAAAAAAGTATACACTGGCATAACAGCAAATAGTTATAGAAACTAATCAATAATAAAAATCTTACTTATTGTTACTTTCGAAACCATATATGTAGAATTTAAAGCATATGCATAGATGTAACAATAATAATGCCAAACATTAAATGTTATGAAATAGAAAAAATAGTATTTGTGCTGAATAAAGATTGACTTTTATGTTAGGGTGATTTCATACTTTTTTTCTGTTTATTGTTCAAAAATGTAATTTTTTTATTTTAAAACTAACACACATTTTTTATCGATCTTACAGTCTTTTTAAAATAATATAATTATAAATATTAGGTTGTCAAATATCTTCCTTCCGCTTTTTTGCTCTTTATTCAATGCTTTATAAAAAGTATTACAGTGGTCGGATTTATTGCAAATATGCGCCGTTTTGTTCGATAATCTGTTTCCATCTAGACAGCAACTTCATAATACCCCTCTCGTAGAAACCCCTCTCCTTATTTGCGAAGAACTCGGACAGCCACTTTTCTCAAGCCTCTTTTGAGTCCAACTTTACACCACCAAGGGCATTCGACATAGACAGGAATAGGTGGCAATCACTTGGCGCTATGTCCGGGCTATATGGTGGATGCGATAAAACCTCCCATCCGAACTCCCGTAGCTTCTGACGAGTCATCAACGAAGTGTGTGGTCTGGCGTTGTCCTGGTGGAACACTACACCCTTCCTGTTGACCAATTGTGGACGCTTCTGGTCGATAGCCTGCTTCAAGCGGTCCAGTTCTTCACAGTAGATGGTAGAATTAAACGTTTGGCCATATGGAAGCAGCTCATAGTGGATGATTCCCTTCCAATCCCACCAAACACACAGCAAAACCTTCCTGGCCGTCAATCCCGGTTTTGTCACTGTTTGGGATCGTCCACCGGCCTTGAACTACGACCGTTTTCGCTTGATATTCTTGTATGTGATCCATTTTTCGTCGCCAGTTACCATCTGCTTCAAAAATGGGTCGAGTTTGTTCCGTTTCAGCAGCACATCACAGGCGTTGATTCGGCCCAGAAGGTTTTTTGTGTCAAATCATGCGGCACCCAAAAATCAAGCTTTTTTGATATCCAGCCTTCTGCAGATGGTTTAAAATGGTTTAGTGACTAACTCATATCTCCTGGATGATGTCATGAGATGCTACATGCCGGTCTAACTCGATAAATTCCATGATTTGATCGGTATTCGTCGTCACAGGTCTTCCGCCGGCTGGCTTATCCATGGTGTTGTTTTCACCGGCTCTGAATCGTCGAAACCAGTCCTCTGCGGTTAAAATTGATAGCGTACCATCCCTCAAAACACCATCAATCTTACGGAACGTTTCTCTAGCAAATTTGCCTTTGACGAAGGAAAACTTTAAAATAGCGTGAATTTCGGCGTTAGTGAACTCCATGTTTATACGTCTATAACTTTTGAACGCAATATCCAAACTAATTATGCATAGCGTCGTTGTGTACGTTATGTGAAGACCTTTCAAATGATGTATAGTATTGCCAGATATGAGCTCTGTAGCGCTTTGTACATAGCCACGAAATTCATAAGACAAAAAGGCAGAAGGGAGATATTTAACAACCTAATACATAATGAAAGCCAGATTGTCCTTGTTTATGATCACCCCTGTAGAACATTGGACGAAGTAAGAATATAAATTCACTAAATTTGATGGTGCAAGAAGTCAGATTATCCTTTGCTATCATCCTGGTAGAAATTTAACCATTTGTAATAGGCTGGAAAGTAGTTACTAGGTAGTAAAAATAGAATCAATCATTGTGGCTAGAAACAAGATCAATCTTAGAATGCACAATGTGAACGTTGTCAATAAAATTAAGAAAAAGGTAGAAACTAGGTTTAAAAACTAGTTAAAAACTAGGTAGAAGCAAGGTTGTTTTGAACCTTGTTTCTGGTTAGTAAATGAACAATTTATTTAAAAATTTATATTTATATAATATTATAACATTATGTTGTTGATTTAATAAAAGAAAAATCATAAGATACAGAAACTAATAATTTAAAAAAATTACAAAGTAATAATAAAGTCTGCTTTTTGTTCAATTTTGTCATCTTAAAAATTATACGTAATAAATTAGTTTTGGAAATATTTTCCTATTATTATTTAATATCTAAAATTTTTCATGAAGCAATTAATTAAAAAATTCTATCCTTTGATGTCTTATACCGGCCTCAGTTATTAGCTATTAATTAGTAATACATTAACTTAGTTAATATATAAGCCCGATTATGACGTCACATAAGTATAATATATATTGTATACGAATGTGTAAGCTATTGTCAATGCGTTGTATATGTATTTAGATTTATAAGGTCTATAGAAACAGCGTACTTATAAGTTACTTCAAAATTTTTTGAAATGAACTTGATAAACATTTATAATTAATTAATTAAAATAATGATTAAAGTCAATGAATTTATATAAGAAAGCATAATAACGATATCAATTTTTTACCTATTTTATATGTTATACTTCGCTTAACCTTGTTTTAAGATAAATTTTAGTCATAACCAAAAATACATTGATAGGAAACTAACTATTATAGGCTTTATATACCGAAAAAATAGCTGGAAAAAATGGAACTATAAATCGGCCGGAATGACCGTAAAAAACGTTACATGTTTTCCTATTTACTACCGAACAAATATACCTTGTTACTACTGATGGAAATTGTGATAAAGCCACAGATCCTTCTTAAATGATTGCGTTAAGTCCAAACATTCAAGATGCTGAGAACAGTTATTAGATTCTTAGAACAGTTACACATGGAGGAATCAAAATTTATCAATAATGTAGAGAGAGGAAGAGAGAGAGAGAGAGAGAGAGAGAGAGAGAGAGAGAGAGAGAGAGAGAGAGAGAGAGAGAGAGATTGAAATTAGGCAGAGTTTTCTTCTCTCGGACACTTTTCCCATTTGCTGAACGTTTAATAGTCTTGTTAATTTGTACGATTTGTGAGCTTTTGAGTAAATTAAATACTAATAATAAAAACTTTGCTTAAATCTCAGCCAGTAGCGTAGACATTGTGGATAAATTAATTTGTCTTTTGATTAATAACAAAAAGTGGAAGGTAATTCTGAGATTGCTTTTGAGTTGATTTAAACTACAATATGTACAAATGAACACATGACATGCCTAGGGAAGAAACTTTTTGTTTGAATTAGTCTATCATAAGAATACACTATAAAATAATTAATTTTTTAATTATAACTTTTTCATTTACGTGAAGAAGTGGTTATTATATTTTACAGTATTCTAACATAAGAATAATATTTTTTAGCTGCTCCTCCTTGGTGATTATTATATCAATATCATATAAACTATTATCTCGGTTATTTTCAGAATAAGTTGGATTTTATATATCTATGCTATATCTTAAGTATTCTTCTTCGGGTGATCATATATCTCTTCACATTTAGTTATTGCTAGTATTATAATAAGACTTAAATACATATGCATTTATTTGAAATTGCGCATGAAAAAATATATATAGTTCCATTTTTCAAGGTTCGGCCTTAGTCTTTTAAAACAAGATGTTAAATTTAAACTCATGAAAATTTAACTGATTCAAGAATATTTTCAGTTTTTACTTGTAAAGTAGTGCATTGCCAATGAAAAAATTGGTATTCTAATTTGCTAAATAAATCATTAGAAACTCTTTACCAGTAAGTATAGATTTTTGGTATAAATATGTTCGTCATACATTTCACATAAATTTACTATAATTTTTAATACGATCGATATATTGTGTATTATTTACACTGTCATATATTTATTTTAAGATTTCATCGCATAATTCATATATATGATACCGCCTATTGTTATGATAGTAAATTCTTACAAAATGTATACATACGATTTTTTACAGTAATTATATTTTAAATTTAAATTAAATTTTAAATTGATATTAATTCTATATTTAAAAAAATAAAACTTAAAAATTATATGTAAAGTCAATAATATATATTACTATAACTTACTTTACAATAGATTGTTCGTAAAGTATGGCTTTATGGCTATGTGTACGTTAAAAATTTTAAAAATCATATAAATTCGTACTTTAAGATTTCAAAACTGTTTGTATAATCGTACTTTATGAATACTCTATCGAAAAATATTTTTCGCACCACGGCCGTAAAACTTTATGACCTCTTACGTAAAGTAAATTTATATTCACAAAACCAAGTAAATAATTCTTGGGTTCATTTGACTTTGGAATAATTTTGTGCATGATTTGTCAGTTACTTTCGTAAAGCTATTCAATGAATATTAATCGAAACATATATTCATTGATACCAAACTATTAATAACTTTATAAATGATATTATTGTAATTGATTATTGTTGCTACTTCTAACATCGATTAAATGTATAATTTCGTATAACTAAACATTATTGACTAACTGGCAACCATCAACTGTGGCTGGTAAAGTTTACTAATTTAATAGTGGTTCGCCAACTTACGAAATTCATTGGTAACTACATCAAGTTCATTTATAAACCCAACCAATTCTTTTTTCCGTGTACAAATCATATAGTTGTCATTAATAAACAAAATAAAAATTTCAAATTCAAAAACTAAATTAAAAAAACAATATTTAGTACATGTTACGATAAGCAAATGTACGTTTTTAAATTCACAATATCATATACCTGAGACAATAAATATCTTTTCAGTCTTTTTTTTACAAATTGTAGTTATTATAGTAATATATTTTGTACTCGATCTCTGAAGCAACGCTTGTTTCTTACAGACTCATCTCAATGCGTTCTTACGTGCCCGAATTCCTATTGGAACCCTTAGCAACATCACGGATTAATGGATATATGTATAAATTTTTTTAATTTCACAGCGTGCATGTGACACTAGCTTACTAATTAAAGTATCAAAAAGCTTAGCAATTCGGAAACTGATGTCAAAATTTTTTAGTCAAATAAAAACCAAAGTAAAAATTTAAGCAAAAAAGAAACAATTAAATTATATCTACTCAAACATTAAGAAAAAATTTAAGAATATATAATACGTTAAACATAAATTTACAAACTTATTTGATTTTCATATTTTGAACAAGTTATACATGAGCAGTTGTTAATAAGCACCATGCGTTTATTCCATAGTATGCATTTTATGCCATATTATTGCATTTTATATATTGAGCATAGTATTTTTTATTTACTGTAAATTTTTTAACAGTATATTATATTAGCTGAATCCGCAAAAATGCTAAAAGTGATCTAAAAATCATTACATTCATTTTTTATCATGGAAATCGACCTATGGAATGGAATGAAAATAGTCATTAAATAGAACTAGTAGAGAAGAGTAGATATTGTTTTCGTTGAAATCAAGAATTGTTAAGATTTCTGGGAGCCGACCCTAGAAGAGTAAGTGCACTTGAGACCCTCTGATAAAGAATTCAATCTCCTTAAAAAACAAAAAAAGAGAAACATGGCAATGAACTTATCCAATTGAGAATAAAAAATTAATTATATTTTTGTATACTGCTTCTTACAACAATTAATAATAATAATATAAAACTAATAAAAATAGAAGTTTTTCGAGTAATAGTATAATAAACAAAGCTCCAAACTTTATTGTATTCTCATAACCCTTCACCTTGATATTTCGTTAATCTTTTTACATTTACTTCAAAAAATTACAATATAATTAATATAATTCGCGATTTCGATTCCCGGTGACCCAATTTTTCGGAGGCATTTAAAAAAACAGTGTCTATAAATATCTCAGTAAACGTGCTATTTAATTCGATAAAAATATAATAAATAAATAAGTAAAGATCAAATTAGAGTACCGAAATATATAATCTGGAAAATAAGTAAGCACATATGACAGAAACTAACAGCAATTACACATTTAAACTAAGAAAGGGAATTGAACAAAAATGCTAGTGCTCGGTCTAGTAGATATTAAACAACTATGTGCTAAATAGTTGCAAAGAAAACAATTAGACAATCGAGATTTTTCCGTTTAACTCTTTACATAGTGAAAATGATGACAAAACCTTTCACAAAAGATTCTAGTAACTAATTATTATCGATCTTGTGAACTACATAATTGTTACTGAAACATTGCTATTTTTAGAGATCACATTACTTTTTTCAATATTTTTAGAGATTTATGTAAAAATTATTATTTTATTGGATTTTTGATGAATTTCACTATTGTTGAACATCGAGGCGAACATTTTTATCAAAAATTTGTTCTATCGGATCAATAATGAGCAGGTTAAAATATATTGGCAATCGATGAGCCGATTTTTAATTGATACAATTTTCATATTATAACAATTCAAATTATTTTTTGAGGGAAACTTTTTCGTGAACTACAATTCAAGAGTAACAATGTAAAAAATTTATTTGAATTGAAAGATATTTTTTATTATATTTGAAAAATATTAATAAACATTTTAAAAATTTTAAAGAAAATAATATACTTAGAATGAAATGGAGGTTTTTTTATTCTAAGTTAAATATTTAACGACTGCAGCGATAACGTAAAATCATAAAAAACACGAGAATAAAAGTAGATAAAGATAAGAATTTATATATCAAAACATGTATGCATCCGAATGTTTAGTATTGTTCAATAAATCGAAATTATTGAAAATAAGATTTTTATTTTAATTTTAATTCTAAATTTAAGAATAGAAATATGGCGGAGCTTCGAATTGGTTTAAGTTCAGAGTAAGTTTTTTTTATTACGTATTTGTTATTATTATAAGTGGCCACATATACTAACTCTAGTATTAACTTGATAAAGTTTTATTTATATATAAATATATATTTTCTATTTGTTCTATATTATATTAAATACGTTTTTCGAAATGGGAAATTAGGTCGAGAATTAAGTTCCGTAACATTTACAACAATTCATTTAAGAAATTAAATAATTAAGTAATAATCATTGATTATTTTACAAAGAAAATATATTAAAATAAATAAGATTAGGATTTTAACGTCACTTTTTTCTTCGTCATTATAAATAAGTTGCTTTACAAAAATACATAATCAGCGAAATTAAAAATTTTGACACGACAAGACAGCCTTCTTAAAAATATCCAGTGTTATACACGTACCAGGGCTTAAAATTTGTTGCTTTTTTACTGTAAATGATCTATGCAGATGAAATTTGGCAAAAAATATTTTTTATTATTTTCATTATTCTTCTTATATTTATGGATGGATTTGAGTGAAACCTATAACTTAAAATTTAATATTTTATTAAATAAACATTTTCCTAAATAATAATTAGAAATACGAGTGGAATTGGAATTTATATGTAATTGGAATACCAAAAAAGCTATATTAGGAAAAAATAATGCGAAAAAACACAGTTTACTCATTTTCATCCCTATCATGGTTCAATTACAGTAAAATATTTTCTTAAATGCTCCTGAAAATCAAAACATGCTACCAAAATTAGAAGCGTGTATAATATATGCTTGAGCTAATTATTGATGTGTGAATCAGTCATTCAGTGAGTGAATGTACCGGAAAGTTTATTTATATATATTTAAGAAGAAAATATTGATTTTTATTTACATTATTAGATTAAAAAATCACTTTATTTTTGTTATTACAGGATGCTGAGGCGATATGCAGACTTCTCTCTGATCCATAATATTTTTGCAATTTTAGCAATAATATGTTTAATTTGCCTAGATTTTTCAGGTAAGAATATAAAAATTTTATTTTATTTAATGACGAAGCTGTACAATACCTGAATACGAAATGTATTATTTAATTATTTTAAACGTTTAAAATATTTGATTTAAAATATTTGAATTAAATATTAAAATTGCATAATTATTATCATAAAAGTCTTTCTTTGATTTAAAGAAAATGCCATGATGGCTTCTTTTAGTTTTTTTTAAATAGTCTATGTATTAATTTTCTCTAATTTATTTTCTTTATAACTTATTTAGAAATATTAAAACAGTAATTTTTGATTTATTATTGACTTTTCGAATGACATTGGATTGGTCTTAATTAGTTTTGCTCACCTTTGATAACAATAGAAAAGATATACTTCTCAATAATTATATATTTTAACGTAAATATTATTGTTCTGAAGAAATAAATTTATTGAAAAACACTCATTAGTTTCTGTATAATTATCAGTTAATTAAGAGTTAACCTTCAAAAAATCGATTAAAAGTTATTTGATATTACTTTATTAATTACTTATTCAGATGAATTCAATTTCATTTTCAATGTTTCGAATAATTTAATTGTTTCAGAGGCCCAGGGGAACGGAAAAAAGATATGCGAAACAAAAGGATGTACTGAAGCAGGTTTGTAAGAACTAGTTTTTTTTTTATATTTAATACTGAATATGAGTCACTGTTCGAAAAATAAGAACAACTTCCTTAGATAACAAATTAATATATTCGTAATATTTCGACTTTTCAAAATTGAATTATGAAATGAAAATAGGGAAATGAGTGTTCGGGTGTAGTGAATAAAAAAATACAATCAATTAAAATCGAAAGAATAATCAGTGAGTAGAGAAAAAACCATTAAATTCAAAATATAATACCGTGAAGCTGTAATAATATAACAAATGTAAAAAGTACCTATTTTATAACGCTCTGAATTTATTATATCAAGCGCTCTCAGTAAACTTACACGTTAAATTTAGCTGCGCAACAATATTGAGATGAATTTTATTTTATGACGAGATACGCTCTATGCAGCCATAGCTTGCCAGAATTTTACTAACACGCGTCAGTCCTAAAAGACGGGACTTACACGAATAGCGGCGAAGCACGCCGCAGCCAAGTTGCCGGTACTAGCTGGCGAAAAAGTGACACGTGCGCACACATACATACGTATAGTTACTATAGAAACTTAACGGGTAATGTCGTTATTCCAACAATATATTAAATAAAAAAATTAGAAAAATCTCTATAATTTTCATTGTGGATGAAAATTCTCTGACATATTGAAAATGTGTTTTCTTAATTCTAATTTAAATATACAGCAACCAAAATAAACCGTGAATGTCGCATAGTTGATCTTCAGTCGCTCCGAACCAGCGGTTAATGGATAATGTCGGTAAAATAGACAACGAGTCGCTGTACTTAGTCCACCGTTCACGCATTTCATCAAGTAGTAGATCGTCCTACCCGCTTTTATTTATCCATATATCCTGCATAATTATCTTCGCCGTTATTATGATAGGGGATAACCATCCTAAGGGATCGAATAAGCGAGCGATATTAAACAATATGGCCCTCTTCGTTATCTGATCCCAATTATCAAATTTGAGTGAAGTAAATCTAAATTCGTCATTATTTGGGCTCCAGTGCACGCCCAGGGTTTTTATTGAATCATTTGAATCGATTTCTACAGAGTCCCGTCGCTCGCACTGTTTCTTGTACGATTGTAGTAGCTCCATATGATTAGCAGCCCACTTATCTAAGGTAATACCCGCAGATTTTAAGAGCTCGCTCAGCTCCGTGCGTTTCCAAACCGCGATAGAGAGATCATTTGCTCCGGGAAACGTATCATCAACATACGTTTCAGACAGTAAACAGTGCGTACCAAGCAGAAAATGTGCTTATTCATCGTAGGCTAATTGGTTTATAGTCCGTATCGCCAAAAATGGAGCACAGATGGTGCCATACGTGACCGTATTTAAACGGTATTCTGCTGGTGGATCACGATGACTTGGAAACCACACAATCCTTTGAAGGTCTTAATCAGCAGGTGCCAGGCGGATTTGCCGAAACATCTTGCAATATCCGCGTTAAACACGAATCGATATCGGCGCCAGTTTAATAAAATCAACGACAAATCCTGCTGGAGGGCGGGGCCGGACATTAGAAAATCATTGAGACAGTATTGTTCTCGTGTTCGCCATGACGCGTTGAATACGACTAAAATTTTAGTTTTATTTACGACAGCGTGATGCGGGAGGTACCACGCCCCCTTGTTATATGGCCGAGGCTTTCATACGTAGTCATGAACTCTCGATATGCGAGTGGAAGATCAGAATCGCGCAGGAAATGATGGTGGATGGAGTTTAAAGAGCCAAGCGCCATCCTACGCGTTTCGGGCCCGACGGCTGGCAGGCTCGGTTTTAGTGGTAGCCGTACTACAAACGGCCGTCTATCGTTCGCTCATGTGTCGCCACGTATAATTTCTCGCACGCCTCCTCCTCCAGTGTCAAACGCGTAGAGGTTTCTGGTAATTCTTCAATCGTCTAGAAACGTTCTAAAACGGCGTGCAATGATTCTTCAGTGACATTGTGTAAAGTGTGAACTGCACATTGATTTTGCTGCTCCGCCCGCCGTGACCTAATGGTTCCGACAGGGCCGGATAAAATCCACCCTAAAGCTGTATCTTGCGCAATCAGTCCAGACATCGAGAATCGTTGTAATCTCGGACGGAGAAGCTGAGTATATACGTCGGCTCCTAGCAGGAGGTCTACGGAATCGAGTATATGAAATTGCGGGTCGGCTAAATTTAAACCTGTAAATTGGCCTAGATCGAGTTGTGCGAGATTTCACGAGGTGAGGTGAGAGGTCAGTCGCGGGAATATAAGGGCTTCTACATCGATATTAAAATCTGCATTCGTAATGGACTGTAAAACGAATTTAGTTTTTGCGCGTGCAGTTCCGAAGGGGTTTGCCCCTACCACCATTAATGGTATATTGACACGTTGCTTCAGAAGCTCAAGTAACTGTGCAGTTGCCTCGGTCACGAAAGATCCTTCGGACTCCTGATCTAGCAGCGCGCGTACGCGCGTCTCATTCCCTCGAGGGCCCAATATCTTTACTTGTGCTGTAGCGAGCACGACCGAATATTGAGGTATCGCGATGTTGGCCATATGTACGTGCGTACTCCGAGGAGGTTGGACTTTTTCATCTAGATTTTTAGTATCCGCATTATGGATACATGGTGAGGCTGGCTTAGTGTCGAAATGAATGAGTGAGTGATGTTTCCCACGACAAACATTACAGAGATTCGATGAGGGGCATTCCCTAAATTTATGGTGTCCAAGGCAATTATAGCAGAGGCGGAGATGGCGGATGTCGGCACGACGCACATATGGTGTTTTTGCAATAAACTCAGGGCATTTCTCTATTGTATGTTTTCCCGAACAAAGAGAATACTTCGAAATATTACTTTTATATGACTGTTGCGCGCTAGCATGAAATACTTTACGCGCGCCATTGAGTGATTTATGATTTACCGAATGCGCTCTCTTTTCTGATTTCTCACTCGTTTTGTTGTCCGCACAATAACTTATCATACTCAGCGCATACGAACGTTTCTCTAAGAAATTCGACAACTCCGCTAAAGTTGGAAAAAGCGATAAAGGCCTGATAGAAGCCGTGCTAGCTAGTTGGGGCTCGATCTTTAGCACTTAACTCTGACTCCCACAATTTTCGCGATTCGCGATCCAGCCGTGAGCTTATAATGTGCACAAACCAGATGTCCCAATGCTGGACGGGCATTTTTAAATTTGAAAGCGCTCGAATGATACGGTGGGATTCATCAACGAAAGATCTTATTTCCGCGGCCAATTCCTTTTTTAAGTACGGGAGACTTAGTAGCGCTTTTAAGTGATTAAAAACTGTGATCCGTGGATTGTAGAATCGAGCCTTTAGAGCATCCCATGTCGATGCATCATTCGCACTAGTGGTCAACACCGAATACGTGATGTACGAGAGACGCAAAAAGATCGGAAAAACTCTCTCAATCTTCGTACTTTCCAGAAAAGTTCGGTAAATCTAGTTTCGGGAGCATAGCCGGGCGTGAGATAGAGTTTTGTCCATCATTGTGAGGTCTACTGGGAGCTACTTCTTTTTCGAATTCCGCCGCGAACGTTAAAAGATTATGCTTTGCACCTGGGGAAATACATCATGGATTACATAACTATCTGTCTCCGAACCGTCTGCCGCGACAATCTCTGCGTGCGTTGTTCGTGCTTCAGACCACATCGCGCGGACCGCTTCGAGTCGTGACACAATAGGACCGGCATTCAACGTATCCGTAGATCGCTCGTTTATACGTTTATTCATTTATTTTATCTCCGCGAGACGAGCATTTTGTATGCTTGTCAATTTCTTGAGTGCCGCCGGTCGCATTGTTAAATCGATGAGCGATATCTAACGAATATAGAGGCTGAGGCATTGTTAAAGTTTGGTTTTTGGCCAAAAATTCACGAACAAGCAGTGAAGTGTGAGCAGGTGCATTATCGTGATACAGAAGCCATGAATTGTTTTGCCACAAATCCGGATTTTTTTTCGGATTTTTTTTTCGGTTCACGCAAACGGCGTTGAACTTGTAGGTAGTACTCCTTATTGATTGTTTCACCTTGTGGCAAAAATTCATGATGCACTATGCCATTAAAATCGAAAAACACAGTGAGCATAACCTTCACATTCGACCGCACTTATCGAGCCTTCTTCGGTCTTGGCGATCCAGAATGCCTCCACTGGGACGATTGAGCCTTAGCTTCGACATCATATCCGTAAACCCATGTTTTGTCACCTGTTAAAGTACGTTTTAGTAGTTCTGCATCGTTATTAACTTCATTTAGCGAATCCTCAGCAACTTCCATTCGCCGCTGTTTTTGTTCGAAATTCAATAATTTTGGAACAAATTTTACAACCACACGTTGTTGATGTGCTTGGATGTCCGGGTTGTTCGGCATCTTTAACGTTTTCGCGGCCATCTTGGACACGCTTACACCACTTATAAATCCTTGTTTTACTCATGATGATGAGTCTGCATCATATGCCTTTGTTACCATTTTACAAACTTCACTACACTTTATTTCATTTTTTATGCAAAATTTTTCATTTTAAACACATTCTTTGCTCCATTTTTTTCACAAACGAAAATCGCCGGGCTCGAAAAATCACGTCTAACGTTAGCGGCTGCCACTTAAAAAGTAAGCAATGAATATTGCTGAAAATTTTATGGTACTTCAGGGGCATACGTACTAACATAATAAAAAAAATTTTTATACAGGCGGACTCTACAAACCCGTCAATTTTAAAAATTCTCGTTACGTTTTGATCACACCTCGTATTATGATCTCGGATAGCTGCTGGCCACTTAACAGTTTGATGCTTGTCTTTCATCGATTATCTTACGACTATCAAAGAAGTTTGAAATCTTCCAGTAAAAAGAATTATGGAACTTTTAATTGAATTTCTATTTTCATATATTTTAAAGTAATTGTGCATCATACTCCTTCCTTCCCTTGAATTATTTACGTAATTTTTGGAATATTCCTAAGTAATACGAATATCCTTAAATTTGAATAATTTTTCAGCACTGACTAGGTGATATATTCATTTTATTGTATCTTTTCTTGCAATATAAAAGTAAAACGTTTTTAATCAATAATAATAATATTTTTAAATAAATATTAATTAATAGCATTGACTTTCTAAGAGAACAATCAATTCTCAGATATAGTATCCATATTGTCAATAATATTATTATTATATCAGGTATGTGAATAAGTCTTTCCCGTTTTTTTTCAAATTTTGAGCCTTTATTGTGAAAAAATGGTTACAAATGAATTATTGAAAGTATTGGCCATCGCTAGCTACAACTTTTTCCCATCTTTCTGGCAACATACGAATCCCGTTGCGAAAAAATTCGACCGGTTTGGCCTCTATCCAGTCATCCACCCATTTTTTGGCTTCCTCGTAGGAATGGAAGTGCTGGTCAGCTAGGCCATGCGTCATCGATCTGAAGAGATGGTAATCAGACGGAGCAACGTCTGGACTATACGGCGGGTGGGGTAGGACTTCCCATTTGAGCGTTTCTAAGTATGTTTTCACCGGCGGTACAACATGTGGGCGAGCATTGTCATGTTGCAAAATAACTTTGTCGTGCCTGTCGGAGTATTGTGGCCGTTTTTCTCGCAGTGCGCGGCTCAAACGCATCAATTGTCGTCGATAGACCTCGCCTGTGATCCTTTCATTCGGTTTCAGAAGCTCATAGTAAACCACACCTAGCTGGTCCCACCATATACAGAGCATGAGCTTGGCGCCATGAATATTTGGCTTGGCCGTCGATGATGATGCATGGCCGGGTAGTCCCCATGATTTTCTTCGCTTCGGATTATCGTAACGTATCCACTTTTCATCGCCAGTCACGATACGATGCAGAAAACCCTTTCTTTTATGTCGCTGAAGCAGCTGTTCGCAAGTGAAAAAACGCCGTTCGACGTCTCTCAGCTTCAGTTCGTACGGCACCCAATTTCCTTGCTTTTGGATCATTCCCATGGCTTTCAAACGCTTGGAAATGGTTGTTCGGTCAACTTCCAATGCTTCAGCAAGTTCTTCTTGCGTTTGACAAGAATCTTCATCAAGCAAAGTCGCCAATTCTCGATCTTCAAAGATTTGCGGCCGCCCGGAACGCTCCTTGTGTTCCACGTCGAAATCACCGCTTTTGAAGCGTCGAAACCATCCGCGAACACTTGAATCATCGACACAACCTTCTCCATAAGCCTTCTGAAGCAATCGATGCGTCTCGGCAGCAGATTTCTTCAAATTGAACCAATAAAGTGAAACTTCCCGCAAATGACGTCGACTCGGCTCAAATTTCGACATTTTCACGATATCAAAAATTTATGATGCGAAAAAATTTTAACTAATGTGTTAGTATGGAATTGTTGACATATGAATAAGCTTTGATTATGACATATGTAACCATTGAATACTCGCACAGTATTGGTGGCGCCATCTCTTACAAAAAACGGGAAAGACTTATTCACATTCCTAATAATAATTATGATTAGTTAGTCTTGAAGATTAATATAAAAAAAGGCTTAAAAATATCGAAAAATGTAACGTTAAGAAAGAAACAGGTGATTCCGAACATTGATTGATTAGCCGATCTCTCGGTCTTCAGAAAAAATTTTATACAACTTATAGCGCTGAATACTTTAATCTTTCTATTCCAGCAATGTATGTAATTTGAGTATTCTATACAATGATCGAATATTTTGCACATTAATTGTTCTTATATATCAGTACATCCAAATTACATTATTATTTATACTTTCACACTAAATATAATAACTTCGAATATTTATCTACTGCATAATATATATGTATATCATATAGAAGTTTTAATGTAACTTTCAGCAAATACCATTTTGGCTAACATGGATAAATCGATCAAACCTTGTGACGATTTTTATCTATTTTCTTGCGGTACATATCTTAAAAACGCAGTTATTCCAAAAGGCTCGGCCAAAATGAACTACTACAAGTTGGGTGACGAACAAATTGATGCACAGATAAAGAGTGTCTTAGAAGGTACTATTAAACCTGACGAACCAAAAACATTTCAAGTAATGCAGGATTACTACAGAGTATGTACAGATACAGGTAGATTTGCTTACGATTTATTAAGTAATTTATAGAATATTTTTAATTTTTCTATACATATGTCTTTTTGCTGAATGAATTTGTTGCAGTTTTATTAAATCAAAATAGCGAAAACGATGTTAAACAAATTTGGAATGATATTGGCGGTTGGCCTCTTTTAGCAGGTCCATCGTGGGATGAAAAAACATACGATTGGAAGCAAAACATTTATGCAATTCAAAAATATGGCTATATTGATTCCTACTTTGTAACAGTAACACTTGAAGTAGATCCAGATGATTCTACAAGAAATGTTGTTTATGTGAGTTTAATAAGTTAATATTTATTAATGGATTTGATAGTATTTTTTACACAACACGACATTTAATGAGCCCTCTTACCTTCACAAAATTCTTCTTTCTAAAATAAATTTGTAAATTTTAATATGACGAAAAAGTCATGTACGATAAGATACGGTTTCAAAAATATTACAATTTAGAGTTTAACGATACTTTTTGAAAATTCTTGTGGGGCTAGTATATTGTTTAGTCTCTTATTCTCTTAATTCTTAATTCTTAATAAGTTTTTTATTATAGCGTATGATAGGATTCATCTGTAAATGATAAGAAGATATTGTATGTATTTCTTCGGTTGCTCCACAATGATTTTTCCATTTGTAAGATATAATTCACGTGTTGCTTGTTAAATTTTGAGCAATATAAAAGTAACGTATTAAATTGCCATAATACATAAAAATGAATAATATATCGATACTGGTCTATATTTTCGCATCATTTTAGAAATATTATTAAACATACGAAGTCTTGTTATATCTGTTGTGGAGAAAAAATATGTTTAAAAACTTTTCTCTTGATGTCAAGTCTCAGGATAATATATATGATCGCGATCATAAACCTATTAAGAACTAATATACATTGTTGTGCAATTCGATAATTAGTTAAATTTTTTTTAATAATGTAAGCACCTCCGCTATAAGAGATAATTTTGAATGTTATAAATAGAAGTTTATGTTTCATTCATTTTTATTTCAAAGATTTGAAATTTTGATAACTTTAATGAATAATTTGGAATTATCTCATCCAATTAACATACAGAAAAAAGAAATCGCTGAACTATAATAAGAGGTGGATGATTTAGTGAAATTTGGATTCAAATTTACGTTCTACGCTGAAATGAAGAATAAGTGGATTAATGTTAAAATTAACATCATAATTAAATCTATTTACTTATCTATAGCATTGGAATAAAATACCAAATATTAGTTACTAAGTATAGCATGATTGATTTAATTTTCATTGCTTTTCATAAATCACAGATAGACTTTTATTATTAGAATAAATATAAAAAGAGACTATCAAACTAGGTAATGTTATCCTTAATGTTTTCTGCTTTATTTTAGATAGATCAGCCGGGATTCAACATTGATGTAGAATATCTGCAAGACACTACGAATAGCACAGTTTTACAAGCTTACGTAAAATATATGAATGAGTATGCTGTTCTTTTAGGAGCTCGTCCAGAACAAGCAAAGAAAGATTTGTTTGATTCTTTTGCTTTTGAGCGTGAATTAGCTAAGGTGAGTTTATCAAATATGTATAATTATTATATATGTATAATATATAAAAAATCTACAAAAGCATAGAAACTTCTGGTTGAGCTAATAAACAGATATTGTTTTTATTTTTTAATATGAAATATTAGTTCTTAACAAGAAGGATCAATTAATGCTTTAAAATAATTTATGTCCCTATACGTTTTACTCGAGCTGAGTATAAACTAATTCAAATTTTTCACTAATAAGTCTGGCTAAAATATATATTTATTACATATTTGAAATGATCTCGTCTAGTTCTTGTTTTTGGTTTTCCTTTGAATATAAGATTTTCTTTATTAATTATACGTCAGTTCTTAAATCTTTATGTAAAGTTTTGTTGAAATTATTAAAAAAATTTTCCAACGAATCCATAGCTATTATTCAAAATTTCCTTTTGAAATGAACTAAATTGTTGCAATAAACCATGCGTTATTATCAACGATATATGTTTCAACAACTCCTTAAATAGATGTATAGATCAAAACAAAGTATTTGTTAATCGATAAACAATGCTTCGTGTAATTTAATTCTGTTATGTACAGTTGTTTCAACAATTATTCCAGAAGTTTTAGTGGATGAAATGGTAGATGTTTTTAATTCTGTACATGACAGACTTAAATTTAAAAAAGAAATTGAAGTCAATAATCAGTTGAGTTTTTTTCGATATCAATGTTATTACATATAATAATAATAAAGTGAAGCTTAATTGGTATAGAAAACTTACTTGGTCAGGTAGGTTTTTAGATTTTAATTCACACCACCAATTCGGAAACAAAATTAGAACACTGAAAGGTGTCATTGACAGAGCAATAAAATTAGCACATGAGGATTTTAGACAGAATAATTTGCAGACAGTAAGCGAAATTTTCATTAATTATGGATATCCAATTGAATTTATTAATAAATTAATTGCAGAGGATTGTTTGACATTTATAGTACCAAAAATAGACATAATGTAAGAGTTGATGTTAACAGAGGCAAAATTATTCTCTTACCATATGCTAGTCGATTGTCGGAAAGAATTAAAAAAAATTTCGGAAATATAACATTCAAATTTTCTTTAAAAATAGTAATAATTTAAGTAATTTATTTAATAATGCAAGGATAAGGATGATCTAAGTTTAAAATCTGGAGTTGTTTACAAAATTCATTGTATGGATTGTAATAAATGCTACATTGGACAAACAAGTAGATAATTTAAAAAAAGAATTTCTGAACATAAATATAGTTTACGTAGTTCACATATTACTTCTGGTTTAAAAGAACATTGTTTGAAGTTCTTTTGATTTTTTGAATGTGGATATTTTGGAACATGGTATTAGTAATAAGTACAATATGGAGATTTTTGAAAGTGTTCATATTTCAAAGAATCAAAGTAATGTGAATTTAATGTTAGAGTCTGGTAGATTGGACAGTGTTTATCATTCCTTATTAAATTGATTGGTTTTGGACAATTTGTGTAGAGGGGGAATTTATATTTAAATTACTAAATTTTTGTTTAGTGGGGATAGGGGTATATATAAATTACAATATTAATATAAGCTTTAGTTTAGTCCCTGAGCTCAAAACGTTTGACAATCTCAGCTGATCTTCAATTGGGTAAAGGTGGTAGGGACAATGAGATTGCACTTTACTAATAAAGAATTTTTTCCAGTTAATATATTCTTATTTCATATTAGTCACTACGGGCGTGATTTTAAACAAGGACAGTCTGACTGTCATTATAATTTTCAATTAATTATATATTGATATGTATTAGCATTGATATAAATATATATTGATATTATTATGTATTAATTTTAATTTATTTAATTGGACTGTGAAACCAATAAAAATATTTATTAATTAATCGTCTAAAATGTAATTTTTTTCATGTAATTTTTTTTTGGAAAAGTAATATTATATGAACAATAATCAACCATTACGGTCTAGATAATATAAAAAAGTTTTTTTCATATTAAATCAATTTTTTATCTGTACAGAAAAATATGTGATCTACAATTTTTAATTGAAACGTTTAAAAAAAATTAAACATTGTCTATGATAAATAAAAAAAAAAAATTATTATTGGGTTTTCATAATTTTTACCATTAAATTCACATTGTCCGAAATTTTTTCGGTTCTCGGACACGTGTCATCAAAGTATGTCACGGCAATCCTTTTTTTATGCGCTGGCTCTAATACTGAACGCATTACCTTAGCAAAATGCATAGACGCGTTTACTAGACCGAACATCGCCCTCGTGAATGCAACCGTTTGAGTCTCCGTGATGAACGCGGTCTTTTCCCTCGCAGATTGTGCCAGCGGAACTTGTAAATAGCCCTATGCTAAGTCGATAATGATAAATCTATTTGCGTTACAAAGCATTTCTAAAAAGTCATCAAAATTCGGTATCGGAAAACTTAATCTCTTGGTGTTTTTATTCAGCCTCCTGTAATCTACTACCATCCGCGGCGTCCCATCTTTCTTTCGTACAATAAACGCGGGACTCGCGAAGAGGGACTTTGTTTCGGTAATTATTCCGGCTCGTTTCCCGTCGGTTACAATTTTGTCAAGCTCGCTTTTATCCTGCGCATTTAACTTGTATGGTTTCGCGGCGAATGGCTTGCTGTCTTCTTCGAGCTCAATGTCCATTTGTAGGATATCGGTACATCCTAATTCCCAGGATGTCTTGGCGTCGCAATCGCGATATCTACACAAGAGCTGAGTCAATTAATTTTTTTCATCGTCGTTAATATCAGTTTCGACACATACTTCATCGCGCGTAATATCTTCTGTTCGAACTTGCAATACCGGTGCTTCTTCGATTTTTAAAATTTTGTTGCATAACATTTCACCTGCGCGTATGTTTATTGAGGATTTTTGGCAATTTATTACGGGTAGATTTACATTACTGTTGTCAATCCGTACGTTAATAAAATTGATTGTTTCGGGCTCAAACATTTGATCACTATTCGCGGTAATCCTATGGCAATAAGGCATTTTCTCGATATCTATATTGCATATATCCATTTGACTAAATTTTAGTTCATTACCTGCTTGCGTATACATAATATCCTCCGCTTCGGTGAACGTCCTACCTAAAATTACGTCGTACGCCTGCACGTCATCCGGCACAATTCTAAATTGAAGCAATTTTGGGTAAAGGCTTTCTAGCGTCATATCCTCTTCAATAAATCCTACAAGATTTTACGATATTTTTCCCGAATCCCTCTAAAATAGATTCTTTTTTATTTATTTTAAACTCATTGAGCAATACAAAAGATGCCTTTACTGTGCATATGGACGCGCCCATATCAATTTGAGCTACAGTTTCTATATCACGAATTTTAATAGTTCTTAAAAACTTCCCGATTGCCATCCCTGGCTTAAGATTATCTACAGTATTTATTTCTTCAATCGTAGTGCTTCGCACGGGATTGTAACACTTATTCGCTATATGCCCGACTTTTCCGCACTTATTACATTTTATCGGTTTTCTCGGTGCCGGACAATCGCGTGAAATGTGCTCGGTTGAGTCGCAATTAAAGCATTTCTTAAAATTAACCTTATCGCTATACGCGCTTACCATAGATGTATCTCTACTCATTCGGCTTATGTTCTTTTGCTGCATCGACGTTGCTGGTAGTACTCGTTGAGGCTGTTGATGACTTGGATATGGCACTGTTGACTGTAAGGTTGATAGAACTGATGATCACGTCCCTGCATAGTGATATGGTGTACGCTGCACTACAGCTTGTTGCCTTAACTATGCCTGGCTCGCCTGCCTGCTGTTGTTGACTCTCTCTCTCCGAACTCTATCGATACGTTCATACGATACTATATCCTGATAAATTGACTCCACTTCTCTATAATTTTGCGACAATATATATTGTGCTAAGTCCTTCGACCATAATCCCGATACAATTTCTCGTTTGATTTCTTGTATATCGAGATCAATGTTTTTACACAATAGCACCTTTTCATGGAAACAGTCGGTGCTTAATTCATGCGGTCCTTGCACTCGCGCGTTCATGGCCTGGAATCTATCTACAGCACTGCGGGAAGCCGTAAACATCTTCTTAAAGTTGGTCTGGAATGACGAAAAATCGCTGATCTCATCGCCTTTGCTTATAAGCCACTTATGTGCGGCTCCAGTAAGGTGCGCTTTCGCCGTGCTATATGTGACTTGCTCAGGCCACTGATGTATTTCTTTAGCATTGTTCAAATCTCTAAGCCAGGCAGCGGCTTGTTCTGGCATTTCATTTCCATGAAAGTCTCTAATTGAGTTTTTAATATCTGGAACAATGCTGTACACCGTTGATCTCTCAGTCGTTTGGCACTCAATAAACCTTGCGATTACTTGACACAGTTGATCGATTTGGCCGCTGCTGGCATCACTATTGGCTGCTGGACTTGTTGTTTCGAGTCTCTCTTGAATTTTTTTGCGGTAGTTACGCTGAGTTACTGCTTCTTCTGGCGCTTTACGTAATTCGACTTGCATCTGCTGCAACTGTAGCCTAAGCGCCATAACTTCTTCTGACATGATTATTTTATATGCGGATATGTGTTCTTTATTGGTGTGTTATCAATCCCACTTCTGAATTGTTAGAGGGAAAGGGGGAGGGGTGTCAGGATTCACAAATAACACTCTGTTTGAAGTGAAAGTATGAGAGAGAGAGAGAGAGAGAGAGAGAGAGAGAGAGAGAGAGTGAGAGAGAGTAAGTGAGCACGGCATGGGTCACATAGTTTTATACTCTTAATAATTATGTCGCACAACGCAGTGGCGCGGCAGGCCGAATATGCGTGAACATCCTTTGAAGATTGGTACTAACTAAAAATCATATTGATTTAATTATAGTAAGGCTATCTACGTGTCAGTCTACGAATTTTTCTCAGCCCATCTGATATATATAAATTCGCTCACGACATCGTCATTTTCAACAAAAAAATTTCAAAATCATCCATATTCCCTATAAACTATCAAGCAAGACAATTAGAATGCTTCTTGACGACCTAGCTCTGAAACTGTCTCTACCTAATACATGTCTTGTACATTTTAATAATTAAGAGATAAAATCAGAAAATGTGCCAATTCCAATTTATGAAATAGTAATAAAATCTTCCAAGAAAATGCGTTACCTAGGAATAATTTTTGACTATGAACCATTCTTTATTGAACATGAAAAATTTTGAAAAATAAATGTTAGCAAAAATTAAATATCATTAAATTTATAAACAGAACTTAGTGTGGTATAGACTCAGAAACCTTATTAACAATTGATAAGTCTTACATTAGATCCGCTATTCACTATGGAAGCTTTATTTTCTTTCCAAAAAATAAAAAACAGATTAAAAAAAAGTGAAAAGACACAATATGCAGTTATAAGATATACCTTAAGCTGCCGTAATAGTAGCCCTATCAACATATTATTAACTGAATCAAAAGTAACATAAACATGCATACACATACATACACACAAAACATATATATATATATATATATATATATATATATATATATACATATATACATATAATGTAGTATGTAGGTCAATTATGGATAATTAATTAGAAAAAATAATAAAACTGTCACAGGAAAGTCTTTCCTTTTTAAATTATAAATAGTTCACAATTAGATCTTCCGTTGATATATTTTATCATATAGAAAGATCATTTTCTTATTGAGTAACTTTAACATTTGCAGATTTGCCGTACAGACGCCGAGAAAAACAATGAACAAAAGCCTGACGATAAAATGACAATTCAAGAACTCGCAAATAAATATAAAGGCTTTCCATGGCTCGAATATATTAATACTATTATACAGCCCGAGAAACCGCTCGATCCTCAATATCGAGTCGTCGTCAGTCGAACAAGCTATCTAGACAAATTTGTAGCTCTGTTGGCCAAAACACCAAAACGCGTACTTGCGAATTACATTATGTGGGGCGTCGCTTTTGACTCTGCTGAAATAATCAGTGAACGTGCGCAGAATCTACAGTATGAATTCCAAGCAAAAATAACAGGCGCGAGCACAAATCTAGACCGTTGGAAGTTTTGCATACATAAAATGGCGAATTATATGGCCACTGGAATTGGTTCGATGTTTGTAAGACGCTTTTATAGTGCGAACTCGAAATCCGAAGCTATTGCGATGTTAAATAATGTTCAAGATACTTTTCGAAAAATGATTCAACAGGTATGCTTGATATCAAAGAAAAATTATAATAAAAAAAGTGATTTTGCTCAAAGGTGCAAATTAAAAAAGGTGTATTATAATAATAATATATGTGTATTATATACTTAAAGCTTACTTGGATGGATCCAACTACGAAAAATTACGCACTGCAGAAACTTCAAGCAATGAAAAATTTTATCGGATATCCAGATGAACTTCTGGATAATAAAAAGATTGATGAGCTTTTCAAAGGACTAACTGTTGATCTTAAAAGTTATGTGAAGACTCAACTAGGTATTAATAGGAGAGGTACAATATTATTTTTTTCGGGTCTTCATCAGCCAACTAATAAAACTGACTGGCGTAATTATGCCAATGTAGCGATAGTTAATGCATGGCAAAGCGATTGGGAAAACAGCGTTTGTGAGTATATTTGATTTTTTAAAAACCGAAATATTTCTACGTTAATAATTGAAAATTAAAAGTTGATTTTGTATAAGTAAAGACATTTTTACAGTCCTCCCTATGGTTCAGTAAGGTAGGTTTGACAGATTTTTTTTTCAATTTTATAACCAATTTTCATTAGATTTGAGATAATCTACTGTATTTCTAGACTAGTAATAATTACAAATTATAATTGCACTTATGTCAACTATTTTAAACTAAATGAACACAGATTTTTGTCGGCCCTACAGTCTTTAGAAAACAATATAATTATAATTATCTAATGACAGATGTTAGTAGACTGACATTGTTTATAATCACACCTGTAGACTCTGAAAGAAAAAAGTATTATCAAAATATAAAATATAAAAAATAAAAATAAATAATAATCAATATACTATTGTTAGCAAGAATACAACCTTCCTCGTTCCATGTTTTGATCCACTTCAGCTCATCATCAGGGACGAAACTGATTTCATTTTCTACGGAGGTGATTATAAACAGAACAATCTGATTGTCATATAATTATAATTATATTAGTCTATAAAGAATGTAAGACGATAAAAATATTTGTTAGATTAGTCATGAGTTAAATAGCTATAAAATGAAAGAGAGAGAGAGAGAGAGAGAGAGAGAGAGAGAGAGAGAGAGAGAGAGAGAGAGAGAGAGAGAGGGAGAGAGAAAGGAAGGAAGGAGAGAGCGAAAATAGAGATAGTTGTAATAAAATGAAATATTTTTTTCTAGTTTTTCCCGCTGGCATCTTACAAGGAGTATTTTTCTCTCCTGATAGAACAAAATATTTAAATTATGCCAGCATGGGTGTAACAATGGGTCACGAAACAACACATAGCTTTGACGATAATGGTTCGAAATTCGATAAAGATGGAAATGTGAAAAATTGGTGGCAACCCGAAACTAGAAAGAGATTTAATGAGAGAGCAGGATGTATGGAAGCTCAATATAGCAACTATACAGTGAAAGAAATCAATATGAAGGTAAGTTTGATTATCCGAGTTCATTTTCCTCGAGAGGAATCAGTTTCATGAACTAAATAACCAACTAGGTATCACATGCGTGTCGAATTATCAAAAGATGACAGAACTTGAAACTATTAATTAAAATTTTTTTTAATTTTATAAATTTCCAATAGCCAGTTTAGAAAGATGTATTTTCAAGTATTATTCTAATATTTTGAATTTTGTTGTATCTACTAATATTGCTATTTGAATCTAAGCAATATATCATTGAAACTAAACAAGCACTAATTACAAAATACGTATACATATATATATATATATATATATATATATATATATATATATATATATACACACACAAAAGAATGTAGTCATTTAAAAACATGAGTAGAAGTATATTTATTAGAATTTTGGATAATTTTTAGATTAAAAATTAAAGAGTGCATTGATTTCTTCATGAGCAATGTAACAATAAATTAATTACATTATATCGAGAAATTCATGAAAGCTTGAAATGTAAAATTTGAAAAATTACGTTTTTTTGAAGCACATTTCTCAAGTCGGTTCGGTATGTATTTTTCACATTATAAGTAAGAGATCATTAATTTTCGAAAGCAAAGAACCGAAAAAATTTCGGACAATGTGAATTTAATGGTAAAAATTATGAAAACCCAATAATAATTTTTTTTTTTATTTATCATTGACAATGTTTAATTTTTTTTAAACGTTTCAATTAAAAATTGTAGATCACATATTTTTCTGTACAGATAAAAAATTGATTTAATATGAAAAAAACTTTTTTATATTATCTAGACCGTAATGGTTGATTATTGTTCATATAATATTACTTTTCCAAAAAAAAATTACATGAAAAAAGTTACATTTTAGACGATTAATTAATAAATATTTTTATTGGTTTCACAGTCCAATTAAATAAATTAAAATTAATACATAATAATATCAATATATATTTATATCAATGCTAATACATATCAATATATAATTAATTGAAAATTATAATGACAGTCAGACTGTCCTTGTTTAAAATCACGCCCGTAGTGACTAATATGAAATAAGAATATATTAACTGGAAAAAATTCTTTATTAGTAAAGTGCAATCTCATTGTCCCTACCACCTTTACCCAATTGAAGATCAGCTGAGATTGTCAAACGTTTTGAGCTCAGGGACTAAACTAAAGCTTATATTAATATTGTAATTTATATATACCCCTATCCCCACTAAACAAAAATTTAGTAATTTAAATATACAATCCCCCTTCTACACAAAATGTTCAAAACCAATCAATTTAATAAAGAATGATAAATCTTATCTAATTCACTTGACTCTAACATTAAATTCACATTACTTCGATTCTATGAAATATGAACACTTTCAAAAATCTCCATATTGTACTTATTACTAATACCATGTTCCAAAATATCCACATTCACAAAATCAAAAGAACTTCAAACAATGTTCTTTTAAACCAGAAGTAATATGTGAACTACGTAAACTATATTTATGTTCAGAAATTCTTTTTTTAAATATCTACTTGTTTGTCCAATATAGCATTTATTACAATCCATACAATTAATTTAGTTTTTAATAACACAATTAAAACTAGTAAGTCTACGGGAGTGATTTTAAACAAGGACAGTTCGACTGTCATTATAATTTTCAATTAATTATATATTGATATGTATTAGTATTGATATAAATATATATTGATATTAGTATGTATTAATTTTAATTTACTTAATTGGACTGTAAGACCAATACAAATATTTATTAATTTATCTAAATACAGTCGACATAAGCACAATTAAAATATTTTAGACGATTTTCTCAATATAAGTACATCCTTTCCAAATTTCGTTTTGACGTTGATTTTATTAAAATTGTCGCCACTTCCTTATTATTTCTGTATATATTTACTAGCTTTTCATGTAATGTACCTTCTTTTCTTAATATGTATTATTATATTCCAAATTTCTACAACAGAATTTAAATACCTATTTGATCAACTATATCTTTTTACAAATCATTCATATATAAACTCTTATAGGTACTTTATGTGATCAAATATTATCGAAAATACTCATATGTATATTATGTGATATCTCGTATTATCAAATGTGTATTATACAATGCTTACTCATTATAAAGATTCTTAAATTTATAGCATTATCTTTAATTTGTGCAGTGTTTTATAAATGATCTCATTTAGTTGGGGTTAATATATTTTCGTTATCCATATTATACTGTTTTTTTTTAGATAAATGGTAACCTAACATTACGTGAAAATATTGCCGATAATGGAGGATATAGAGAAGCATATTTCGCATACGCTGATTGGGTTAAAAAAAATGGTGAGGAACCAGGTTTGAAAAATTTGCCGTATACGCCAAAACAATTATTCTGGATTTATTCAGCTGCAACTTCATGTACTAAGTCTACACCTGAAAGACTCAAGAATTTGCTTCTGACAGATGACCACAGTCCTGACCAGTTTCGTGTCAATGGTCCATTAGCAAATATGATTGAATTCGCTCAAGATTTCAATTGTCCTGTTGGCTCTTTTATGAACCCTCCTAAAAAATGTATAGTTTGGTGAATTTCAAATATTAATTACTATGATATTATAATGAAAGAATTCATTTTTTCTATTTTAATATGTACATTAATAATAATTTTTTACACTAATTAACTGAAACACGTATTCAAACTAAAAATTATTGTATTGTAGTTTTTTAATAATTACATAAAGAGATTTAATGATCACTATCCACGTTTTTTAAGTAATGAAAATCAAATAATTCATAATATTTCTGAATTTTAATTTAAAAACGAATTTTCAATGTAATATAATTCTATTAAAATTATAAATCATTGTATTAAAGTCACTATTTTACTATTCTGTGTCTAAGATTAGCTTATTTATTTTACTAGTGTATGTCAAGATCAAAAATTATTGTATTATTAATGATGTATTAGATTAAGATTTAATTACAATGCATAAATATGTTTACTCCCACTAAATCTAGTATATCTATTTAGAATAATTTACGCAAATAGTTACGTATAAATATTATGATAATAAAAATAATCGAGTTTGAATCTATTAAATATTCCGAAGATATTTGAAACCGTAATGATAATTACTGGTCTTTACATACTGCTAACAAGGCCACAAATGAACTAATCACTTGCACTTAGAGTAACGAAAATAACGAGATTTTGAAAAGTATCGTTTGCGTTATACAATATAAAGCCTTTTTACATAGACGAATTCGAGAGAATTTAGAAAATGTAGACTCTCCTTCTAAAGAGATTATTTCGGAGTTGAAGGTGCACGAAACGGTAGAGACATTGGTAAGTGACAATCTTTGTATGAGGTCTCTATACCGCAAAATGTAAAATATGAAATAAAATATATACCTACTGGTTACTTAGCAAACGAGAAGTTAGTGGATAAGATGTTTATTTATGTCTGAAAGTCGTCATACGGGTGGCTCTACCTTCTGAATACTGCAGTTTTTACTAAGCCAAGACTAGTATATACAATAGAAAACAATATGAATTTAGAAAGGGATTGATTTTTGACGCTTAGACGTAGTGAAGATATATAGAAAGGCGAACAAAGGTTAACACTAGATCAGTGTTCTTGTGGGTGATTCTTAACATTCCTAACACATGGATTCCACGCATTGTACGAAAATGCTTTAAAAATTAAAACTAACTTTCGTGTAAAGTAACGGCGTGTAATAGTCTCAGGGTTTATTCTGGATTCTATCTTGGATCACGACTGTTCAGGGTTCTATCTTGAATCCCGACTTCTGGAACATGCGATACGATTGTTAACTTAGAGTGGATATACCTACGAATTTACGATAGTTGCACCCGAGTATTATTTTGTTCACCTACGACTATACCAGTTTAGACCTGTATTCAAATGAATGACAGAACAAGTTATTGTCACTATTTTACCAGCAATAATATATGGTGATTTCGATAGCAATAGGTATAGTTAAAAGGACAATGGCTTTGAGCAGACTCTTGGTCAAAATAAACTGACCCAGAAAAAATAAATGTAGGCTTTTAATGAATATTATTCATTCGATTCTACTATATAGGTCGACGCAGTAACTGTTAAGAAATGCGCGGATGGTATGAAAAGCATTTAAATGGTGGATGCAGTAAGAATCGCATGAGCGTATCGTATTGCATGACAAGTGCAGTTTTCGTGATTGCAGTAATAATTCCCATTCATCTATTAGGGAATGTACGTAAAAAATTTTATCAGTGGAGCAAGATGGTAGGGAGGAAATAAACTAGGTCAGAATAATGAAAAAGCTGTTTGAATAGTGGCGAATACATTGGACAATGAACGAAAGAGGATGCTGATCAAAACGAATTATAGCCAAAATGGACTCATGGATGGATAAGAAGCATGGTCACGTTGATTTATATCTGGTTGATTTCAATTTTTGCCTCAAGATGATTACGTCCTTAAGTATCTTTACAGGGTTAAGAGGATGAAATCGTAGTAGAACAGACGTTTTTGTATGTAACAATTGAATCATGCTACGATCAGCACTTGGACCGAAACTAGGAGCGATTATGTTAGCTAATCTCGCTGGAGTTTTGATGATAAACGTAGAAAACTACATTAAGAATGTGCTTCAAAGCAAAAGAATAGATTGATGTTTGCAAGATTGTATGAATCTGTAGAAGTGTAAATACATGAAAGATGGGTATGAAAAGGTAAAAGTGAAATTTATAAGTCGAAAAAAAAATGAGGAAAGGTAGTAAATCTTTCTTTTAATTATAAAAGAACACATTGTCTACATATTCCATACATATATTTATTTCATATCTTCATTATTTATTACTGCATAAATTTGAAAAAAGCCTAGATCAAAGCTACTATATTTTTTCCTAAATGAAGTCGAAGGAACATTTAAACTTCACAAATTAACATAAATACGTATATTAAATTAAAGTGACAATGTGTTAACAATATTCCATAAAACTTTCTCATATTTTGTACATAATATTTTTTTCGTTGTATGAACAATATATCAATTTATTGGGGAGAATAGAACCATTTTCATTAAATTGCGATACATCTTTAATGAGATATAATGATACGATCGAAAATCGAATCAAGATAAGTGGCAAACCAATATCGTACAAGACAACCCAAATATCTTTCGACTTTCTCATCGTAAATTTACGCAGTATAAGTATGATCATTTGTCAATATTCTTCTGAACAATCTTTTATTCTCGATAAAAAACACTATTCTTATCATCCCAGCTATGTATCCATGCTCACTGCTAGAGAACGTTAATTTCGATCGAATCGCGCATGAAGAATGAATTAAATTATACAGGGGGTCATTAATCGGAGTAGAGTATAGTTCATAAATTAAATCGGATTTTCTTTTTATGACAACAAGAATTAATCTCTCTATTGACATCAACATGGCGAAAGAAATAGCGATAATTTTATTAAACAAGTTCTCGTGTTTAATTCCAGCATAATTATGATATGGATAACCATACATATATTCCAAAATACGAACATGGTTGATGATCGTTAATGAAGCATAGAGTACAGAAAGGCACATTAACGAAATCTTCAAACAACATATCTTGACTATGTAAAATGATATACAATACTTAACCTCATCTCATATCGATTTAAGTTTGAGAAATTTTTTAGAAAATAATAACGTCGAAATTGTTAATAAATATTTTCATTTTTTGATGAGTAAAAAATAATGAAAATGTAAAAGTAAACTATCAATGAATTGAATTTGTTAATTAATTAATACTTAAATATAATATTTTTAATAATAAATATCTTATTTTGCTTAGTTCGCATCAATGTTTTTAAAAGATAAGTAACGATGGAAAGTTTGTCTTTTCGAATAATGTTTTTCTTATCAATTTTCCAATTTTATGTACATAAAATTTTAATTTTTTTCAACAATGAGTGTTTTATTTGTTTTTTAATTTAGTTCTTTGTTTGCTATTTTTTATCAGATTATGAGTCTAGCTACTGTCGAGGGTCTCCTGCTCTCGTAGTATAGTATGATATTTACTGTTTCACACGAATCGCACATTTAATGTCTGTAGTTACATTTAATTTTTTTTATAAGAATTTTACAAAAATAGAAAAGAAAAATATACACATAGTTTAGTATATAATAGGTTGCTTTTTTTGCTCAAACTATTCTTGTTTCTTCAAAGCCGATATTAAAAACGCATATGTATTAAAAAGAATTATTTGACTAATTCAATTAAAAAAGAGCACTACAATTTTCAATAACAAAAGACTATATCTTGATGTTGAATAGAACAGTATTATATAGTTTGTCGCGGTCGTGTTATATAGTTTGTCGGATTATCGTCCGTAATACCGTTTATGTATTTGTCTAAATGTGTATTTTTTATACAATAAGCGGGATACATAATTTTCATCATTATGCGTGTCTTGGATGTTGGTATCATTATGCGTTTTTTGGAATTCATAAAAATATAAAGCATAAAAAATTACACTATTTACATTTTTCTCAAAAAGTTACGCGATTATTCCACCTTTAATTTGACATCCGATTTAGATTCAGCAAATTCATCAAAGTAATTTCATAAAAAGTTCATTATACGAATACACTTGCTTCTTCACAATTACAGAATTTTTTCTGTAGAGCCCTTAGCCCATCAATTATCATTAATCATCATTGATGGAATTATAAATAAAATTAATGTAATAGATAAATAAAAGTATTTAATAAAACAAACAGTCTTATAAATCAGAAAAAGCAGCAATTTCTCTTCTAATCCAATGAATAAAAGGCCCAATAAGAGTGTTCACCGCTATATTCAAGCGAGCCTCTCCTCCGCTATTGATTCCAATAACTTTATATTGACCTGGCACATCATCTTCTTTCATCACTGGAGAACCGCGGTCACCCTATATATAATAATATTATATTTTTATCAAATTTCTTTCACAGTTTTATTAGCTGCAATAACTTGCAATGAATGCACATTCTTATCTTGAAAACCATAAGTCAGCAATTTAATTTAACACTGATAAGGTCGATTTTTCGCCTATCAAGCTAGTCTAAAAAAATCAAATATGCGTATACTAAATAAAAGTTTATTATAGAGGGCTACGATTGCTCGATCGCTAGAGCGAAGGACTAGTAACTTGGTGATCCGAGTTCAAATCCCGGTCTCGACTGATTGACACAAGCACTGCTGTAATAATTTACATGTGCTTTGTCTACTACAAACACATCGTAGACCTCAGTCGCTGATTAGAACAGTACTTGGAAGCATAAATAGAGCGACATTAAATAACAAAAAAAAAGTTTATTATAAAATTTGAATCTTCTTAAAAATTTAAATTAAGGAAGAAATTGGTTTTTGAAATACTTAAAATCACATTTATGGGCTTCTATATAGGGGCTTGCTTGACGATACTGATCAACTTCAACTTATTAACACAAAGTCAATTAATTTAGAATTAATATTTTACCATTTTTATTTTGAACTGATCTAAAAATACTATCTTTGTTTCATCATTTCGGAAGAAAAAAATGCAACCTAATCTGACACTTCGGGAAGCTTGCCTTATCGTGCTTTATCATTTGATATTTAAACTAAATATTTGAATGCGATATTAAATAGGTGAACATTTGTCTCGCTTTATGTTTTAATAGAAAAAATATCCGTTTATAATAATTACGTTTTTCTTCCACGGAATTCTTCCCTTTACAAAATATATAAATCCTTTTATACTTCTCAAATATTTCTGATACTATTTTATATATATTATCAACATACTAAATCTTGTGACCTATTATTCATACATTTTCGAAGCCAAGATTTACATTCACTCAAACCAAATACAAATTATAGAACTTAAATAAAGCATATATTTTGTATTCTTATATATCTTTGCTTAAATAAAAATAAACATATGCACCACTGTTCAATTTAATAGAAATCGCATACATATCTCGTACCGCGCTATTCTGTATTTCGAATGTCATTATGGAAAATCAAAGAATTGAAGATTTCTGAACTCTAAGACTCTGAAACCGTACTTTTAAATAAATTTAAGTATTGATTTTAAGTTTTCTACTGGGAGAAACAATCATATATCATTTTTTACTATTCTAATTATATTTGTTTTTAATCTCAAATTCTTTTTCATAACGTTTTTTAAAAAATTAAATGAAAGTTTCATTTGAAAAATTTTAATGTTTTCTTTCTTAAAGCTTGTATTAAATAATTATCAAAATATTTTTTCCTAATATTTGATATGATATAATTATTTCCATAAAATAAGAAGATTTAAATCTATATGTACATGTTTTGATACAAATTTATGAAATTATTTTTTAATAAGATAAAAGAATTTTAATATATATATATATATATATATATATATATATATATATATATATTTGTATTTTTTACCTGAATCATATTACTCTATTTAAATAAAAAATTATAAATAAAGAAGTGTTTGTAACTTTATAAATCAGCAAATATCTTTATGAAAATATGAACAATATTGTAAACCTTAGCCATAAAATTAAATTATTATTAAATCATTTTTTTAGTTTCTCTAAACACTTTCAAACTTTATATAAATATTTTGTTAAATTTTTTCTTTGTTTTTATTGAAAAATTAGTAAATTATTTATCTTTATACATGGACCCTGGCCTATTTTATTTCACGGTTTACCAGAATAATTATTTCAAAAGGCCTCCTAAAATGTTAAAGTGCATATTGATACGAAAAAATAATGCGAATTTAATTTTGTGAACATTTTAATTCATGGAAGCAAGGTCTCGCCAATTTGAAGTGAAACAATAAAGTTGCTATAATTTGAAAATATAAACACTGATTTTTATATTGTATATAAAGCCGTTAAGTAATTAAAAAATGACGTTGGCAATAATATTCAATATTTGTACACTTAAACACGCTTTTATCAAATACTATTATATTAGTGGTTTTGCTTACAGTTACAATACTCATTCGAATTTATTCAGTACAATCAATACTATATATATCACAACTTTTGTAAGTGTGTCAAATGAAATTAAATATATCATATCATATATAGTTATACGTTCACTTAAGGTGGCTCCGCTGTTTGGTGAAATCCGTCAGATTTAAAAACATAAGGATATAAATCTAATCCTGAAATTGTAAAATTTTTGGGGTTACTAAATTATTAAAAGAGTAAATAGCATTTCAAAACCGTATAATTTGATCTTTTTACTAGTTCCCTTCTGTCACCTTCTCGAAAGGATATGTTCCATTGCTTCCTGTACTGTCAAAATACATCGGATCATTTAGAAAAACTAGAAAATAAAAGTTTAACGTTTATAGATTCGAAGATTTAAAAAGACATAAAATATTCACCAGACTAATTTGGTATAAAATTAAATTCATATCATGAAAAGTAAGTTATTTCATATAGAATCAATAGAACCCCTATTATGGGTCTCGTTTGTACAGTCGCTCTGAGCAGACGTGTTTACAATTGCTCCGCAGTCCGTGGAAACGAGTAAACATATTAAGGTGTCAGTAATTAATCAAAGCTATATAGTATATCTATCGTGTTTAAAATTTCGGACTGCTTTTGCAGTCCCGAAATGTTAAAGCAAAATTCCTGTGTTCCAAAAATGGCTTCTGATACCAGGGGTCATTTTACTCAAGTTACTCAAAGCTCTTCAGATTCTATTAGTAAAACATACGCAAGTGCCTCTCTCAGCTCTACTTTTATAACCAAAGAACATGCAGTGATAGCAGATGCAATAGAAAGTTTCACAAATGACGACTACATCGATGCTATAGAAGAAACCATTGGAACCGGACACGTAAGGTTTATTTCTAAGGTTACAGGTAATAGAATCAAAATTTATCTTTCCGAAAAATCACTAGTAGAGAAGACTATTAAGAAATCTGTGTTTATTAAAGGGCATGAATTAAAATTTAGACCACTAATTGCAAATCATAAAAGACTAGTAATCTCGAATGTCGATCCTACTATCCCCCATGAAATCCTTCTGAATTTTCTAAAAAAAAATTCAATCACTCCTGTATCGACAATGCAATATCTTAGAGCTGGCCTATTAAAGCCCGGTAGAGCAAATATTTTGTCATTTCGTCGTCAAGTCTATATCAAAGAAGAAGACACACATCTGGTGCCCGAATCGGCGCAAATTCTACATGATGACACACCTTACTGGATTTTCTTCACTACCGACTCTACCAAATGTTATTTATGTAAACAAAGTGGTCATATAGCTCGCCTTTGCCCAGAAAATGGAAAACAAATTATAACTCCAGACGCATTCCCTTCTCTCTCACTCTCTCAAGATATTCCGTCGGACTCTGTTAAACAGCTGAATGAAATAGAAAAAACTAATATGAATCCTAAAGATATTAGTAATAAAAAACTGAAAAGACCCTCTCCTCCTTCAGTTACATCTACAGAAAATTCGAGTAAAGAAGAAAATTTAATTATTAAGGAGACAAAGATAGAAAATGATTCTCTAACAGCTGAAAATGAAAATAACTTCGCAATACCTAGAAGAAAAGTAGTCAAAAGGCGCAAGGAAAGCACAATAGAAGTCGAACTGGATCAAGTTAGTGTTGATAAATTAGAGCAATCACTACTACCATTAAGAGAAGAGTTGGAAAAATCAAGCACGTTACACATACTTAGTTTCGACAGATTCCACGAATTTCTCGTTCAGTCCTATGGCAAAACAAATACAATTGAACTTTCTCTTAAGTTTACAAATAAGACCGACGAGCTAATTAAGATGTTAGACTTTTCGTACTCGTTTATATTGGATAGAAGTATAAAGGCCAGATGTACAAGAATTAAAAAAAAGTTATTAAAATATATAAACCAGGAAATGGAATCTGATAGCTCTCATACGACACAATCCGACTAAATTAATTAAATATATTAATTCAATTACATATACATATTTATATTATGTCTTTTAACAACAAACTTAAGTGCCTTTTTTGGAATGCAAGAAGCCTACGTAAACGTAAAAACGAACTAGCAGATATTCTTAAAAACTTAGATATTTTTATCAGCGTTGAAACCTGGTTAACAGATCATGCTGTAGACTCAGAACAATTCAAATTTCCTGGCTTTCTTACATACCGCAAGGATCGCCTTCACGGAAGGGGAGGGGGGATTCTCCTACTCATCAGAAAACTGTAGGCTATATTGAATTAACTAATCTAGCTACACCTCATACCTCTGTAGAATTAGCGGGAATTAAAGTGACCAATTGTACACCAATAATCAATATCTTAGTTTGTTATAGAGTACCCGGTAATAATTTAAATCAGCAACAATGGGATACAATTATTGAAAATTGTTCAAAATCTGAGTATTGTGTAATTGTTGGCGACTTTAATGCCCACAATAAATTGTGGAATTGTGAAAAAACTGATACGAACGGTGAAAAGTTACAAAATAGCATTGATAAGTTTGATTTATTCATACATAATATAGATACATACTCATATGTTGATGCAAGTCGCGCAAAAAAATCGAATTTAGACTTAATTATAACATCGCTCAATCTTGCGGATAAAATCGAATACTCTGTTAATGACGATCCACGAGGATCAGACCATTTTCCTATTGCTATGAATATTAATTTACAAAAAAATTTGTACTTCAAAAAATCCTTTAGAATTAATAGTATAAAAACAGATTGGGAAAAAGTCTCTATTCAGCTCGATGAAAAATATTCGGTTTTTCTCACAGATGAGTATAGTTACTTGCAATCATATGAAAAATATGATCTTTTTATCTCTACCGTTAAAGACACCATTTCTTCACATTCGCCTAAACCAAAAATTTTTCCTTATAAGAAAAGAGATAATCCCGTTTCATGGTGGAATTCAGAGTGCAACAAAGCTAAAAGGTTAAGAAAAATTGCTTATAAAAAATGGGAATTAAATAAAAATGAAAAAAATTTTATCGAGTACAAAAAAGCTATCGCTACTGCGATTAAAACCTTTAAAAAAAGTAAAATTGATCACTTCAAAAAATTTGCATGTACTCTGAATTTTCATGAAAACATCAATTATGTTTGGAACAAGGCTAAAATATTAAAAAATAAGTGGGTTAAAATTACCTCAAACTGTTCAAATAGTAACTTACAGAACGATGTTCAAATTGAAAACGCTATTCAAAAACTTTGTCCTGCTTGGGTAGCTAGTGATCCAAGCTGGATGCCAAGCTGCTATGAATCGGAATTTTTTGATGCGCAGTTTGATTATAGGGAATTTAATACAGCCTTATTTGAAAAAAAATCTACAGCGTCTCCTGGCATGGACGGCATTACCTATGACATTATTAAAAAATTACCTATCAAATATCATTTGATTTTATTGGACATCTTTAATGAACTTTTCACCGCAGCTTGCTATCCATCTAGTTGGAAAAATAGTTTCGTGCATTTTATTAAAAAAACAAATAATAATGGCGTTCGACCGATTGCTCTTACTTCATGTGTCTGTAAACTATTTGAGTCGCTAATAAAAAACAGACTTCAGTGGTGGTTAGAACACTTTCAATTATTACCGAAAAATCAGGCCGGGTTTAGAACCGGCAGATCATGCACCGATAATCTTGTTAATCTTACCACGCAAATCAATGAAGCCTTTTTTCGAAAGAAATCTGTACTAGCTGCGTTTATTGATGTCTCTGGCGCATTCGACAATGTAAACTGCGACATTCTGTTAAATAAATTAGCAGATATTGGCTGTTCAGAAAAAATAATTAAATTTGTGAAATTTCTTACGATCGAGAGATTAATTTATTCTGATAATTTAGGAGATTCCTTTAGAATCGGAAATAAAGGTGTACCTCAGGGCGGTGTTTTAAGTCCTCTACTGTATATAATATACGTGAAAAATATTGTCGATAACTTACCTAAAAGCGTCGAAATATGCCAATTTGCTGATGATCTACTGATTTATTCGAAACTCTCCCCTTTTCCAAAATGTAGAAGCGTAATTGAAAAAGCAACAAATATAATTAAAAATAATCTCAGTATAATAGGTTTAGACCTCGCACCAGAGAAAACAGTATTAATACATTTGAACAATCACAATATAAAACCAGGAGAAGTACAAATTACAGTCGACGAGTGTATTATAAAATCTAGTGAAACAGTACGTTTTTTAGGAATTATTCTCGATTATAAGCTCTCATTTAAAGATCAAATTTCTTATGTACTACAAAGATGTACTAGAAGTCTCAATATCATTAAATACCTATGCGGTACCTGGTGGGGTTCTGATCCTAATACTCTTATAGTTTTCTACAAGAATTTTGTCCGATCAATTTTTGATTACGCTTCTTTTATTTATTTCCCGTCGCAAAAGGAACTAGTAAGCAAAATAGAAAAAATTCAGTACTGCGCTTTGCGAAAAGCACTCGGTTACCGAGTAAGTACTCCTGTAAATATTATATTAGACGAATCTAAAATGCTATTACTGAAAGAGCGAACTAAATTTCTGTGCCAATGCTATATAAGCAAAATTATAAATAATAAGAAATCGTCTGTCTTCACGAATCTACAAAAATATATCTCTTTTTTAAAAAAAAATAGCCATAAACCTAATAAAAGATTAATCTTATTTAATTCTTGTGCAGAATTCGTACAAGATAACTATAGTCATCTCCTTACTGGCCACAATCTTTATGATTATGAATATAAAACGTACTACACCAAATTACATGTCAATTTTGAATTAGGTTTTCAGATAAGAAGCTCTCCCAATCCAAATACTGTATTAAATAATTTCATTGTTGAACAAAACTGCGCTACTATGTATACTGATGGAAGCAAGATCTCAAATGCTCTAGCCACGGGTTTTTCCTGTTTTTCCCCTGAGTTATCTATAAAAACAAGCATATCAATCAGCAAATTTGCTTCTGTATATACTGCAGAATGTGCTGCTCTCTCAGCTGCCCTTGATATTGCACTTATGAATACAAGGAGAAGCTATCTGATTTTCTCAGACTCCCTAAGTGCTCTGCAAAGTCTTAATTCAACAAAAACTTCGAGCTATAGAAATTCGCATATTCTGGAGATTAAGAGAAAATATAATTTATTTTTAGAACAGAACCCCAACTATCAAATTAGATTTGTTTGGATTCCATCCCATATTGGCCTTCATGGTAATGAAATTGCAGATAACTTAGCAAAAGAGGCCACTAAAAACATCCCTACCGACACTTTTTCAATCCCATACACTGATCTCTTTTCAGAATTCAAAGAAATTGCGATAAAACAAACTGAGTTGTTTATAAAAGATCGATCATTATTCACAGGTAAAAAATACTTTCAGGCATTTTGTCTTAAAAAATCGAAATCTTGGTTTGTAAATAAAAAATTAAATAGAAGATGTATTACTACAATAAATCGCTGCAGATCAGACCACTACAGTCTAGCAGCTTCTCTTGCCAGAGTGAATATTATCAACGATCCCACATGTGCATGTGGCTCTACGTCTCAAGATCTGAATCATGTATTATGGCAATGCAAGCTTTATGATGAAGTAAGAAAGTCTTTCATAAATAAACTCGTTAGACTCAAGTTACAACTACCCCTAAATATAGAGACATTCATAGCCAATCCTAACACTCGAATATGTCAAATAATTTGCGAATTCTTCAATAAATGTAACCTTTATATATAGCGTGCTATTATCTTCTGCTGTAAGGTAGATACAATATTTTTGCATTGGTCGATCGAAAATCTTCTGTAATGATCCATTATATGTATTATAATAAAAGTTTAAAATTAGCATTTGTATCAGATAAAATGTATCTATAATAATGTATATATATGTATATGTTTATAGCTGTATAAGTCTTTTTATAGGCTTGGGTAAGCTCAATAAAAAAAAAAAAAAAAAAAAAAAAAAAAAAAAAAAAAAAAAAAAGAACCCCTATTATAGGATTTTAATTAATATTGCACTTTTGATAAGTTGAAATACATAAATTATTGAAAAATTATCATACGAGATGTGGCTATTACATAACGAGACAGGTGAATAAATATATATTTATTTATTATCACCTTCAATGTATACTCTTCCTCTATCCCTATATCGTTCCATGAGTGTCTTCCATATTAGAAAGTGATGGAAGTCTTGTTTTGTCAGTTGTGTAGGAGTTTTGCCCTGCTTTTTCTTTCACAGCTTCAATAGACTCAAATTTTACTCCTTCTAATGTAGATTTCATCTTAGAAAAGAGATAATAGTCGTACTGTGGGTGGTCTAACACTGGGGCGTTGTACTTGGCTAGAAAACTCTTAGCTTGTGGTCATGATAAAAGCGATGGCCTCTTTTTTCACAATTCGAGTGGTTTTTTTTTTATTCTTTGACGAAGTTCAGTAAGAACATGAAAATAGTAAAGTTGGACTCTTACACTCCATAGACTGGCGATCTGTTTCAGAGTCATAAGTAATAAGTAGTAATTTTGAATCACTTTCAAAGTGTTAATACAAATATTTTTTCGAGCTTCTTGTTGTTTCAATATGAAGATTTTAGGTACTATTGTTGCACACATTTTTCGCATGTTCAAATTTTCATGAAAAATGTCCTGCAAATTCTTTTTTCATTTCTATAGATCTAACAATCAAACTAATATTTTATAGGCGGTCAGATCGCACAAGATTACCGATTTTTGCGATATTTTCATCCATTTTTGACGTTGAAAAGCGAGCCGAGCGTGAATCATCTTCAATATATATCTACAACAATATCTTCTGGGCCATTTTAAAAACGCTGATTTGTCTACAAATACGGTAGACATCGCATTCTAAAGAGTAGATTTTAGGTTAAAAAGCTGACAGTCGTGAACCTTTGACACATGCGTACTTCTTCTGTAGTAGCGCCAGTCTCGTTACTTACAAGCTTCATCTCGTAAAAGAAATATGTTAAATAAACTATATAGTTTTAGTAAATTTACTTATTTTTTAAATAAATATACATCAGCACGCAATGGAACATTTCGAATATCTTGTACCCTATAGCGGAGCGACCTTAATTTGCAATATAATTATTTGATTTTTCTTGAAAGCTATGGAATTTATCCATGTGCTAGTGTTGATAATAACAGAAATACGATTTTTTGTTTCTTTTTCGAACCTGATTTTTCCCTGTAATTATTGTTTAATAAGCAAACAAAAATGAAACTTTGACAAAAACATTTCCGGACATAATGAATATGAAGTAATAATAAAATCAACTGAATAATACTAAAATTAGGCGAGCATATACAAACGGGAATTAATTTCACAACTTTTTCATTATAATATAATATATGAAATACTTACCCAAGCAACACCCTTTAATTCCCGAGTTAATGTATTAGTACAGAAATTAAAGGCGTTACGGTGATCTCTAGAAAAGTAAAGTTTATGTCTAATCATTTTGTTTATAATTTCGTGGCATTGAATCTTCGATTTAATATCTTGCTCTAACACTTGCGCAATATCTGATTCTTCATTCTGAAATGTCTTAGATCCCCACCCAACTATTACTACACGTCCCAATGAGGGATACTCAGAAATTGTTGAAAATGGAAACGCTGCTACATATTGACCAAATATGAATGGCTCGCGTACTTTAAGTAAGCCCAAGTCAATAGATTTGCCGAATCTGAAAAGTTTATACATAGTTCATATGCATTAATATTTCCAATATCTTTATATATTTTAAAATATGTTACATAGTAGCTCTAAAAATAACCCTGTATATATTATGTGTGTGCGCGCGCGCGTGTGTGTGTCCAGTGGATGCAGTCAGTTTTGATAACTAACATTGTCTATTTCTTTTCAAAATATAACGATTTTAACCATAGGTTTTAACTACAGTCTACTTGAGGTAATTACTTACAGAGAATCATCAGTATCTTCATATCGACGAGCAATCGCAACAGCTCGCCTTTGCATTAACTCTTCAGTTTGAGTCTGATTCCATTGTCCTGCAAATACTCTCATGTATGGTAGCAGCTCTCTATTACGTATTACGAGAATACAATTTCCGCTAACTGCAACCCATTGTTCATTATAGAGAACACCAGTGCAGAGCATAAAGTCTGCTGTTACGTTTAACCTTTTGTAGCCACAGACTCTTACCACATTTGGAAAAGTACCATATACAACATTTCGGCCACCAATGATTCGTTTTACCAAACCTGCATTATTTCATATTAAATCAAAAACTGAAATTGATACTTTAAAATTATAGGAGGGCAACTAAATTATAAGAAAAGTCTTTCTAAATATTATATGCAGTACCTCAAATATAATTTGAGTTAAATAAAAGTAGCTAAAAATTATATTAGCACGATTTAAAAAAAAATTTTTTTTCATCTTTCAAACAATTTTAGTTTTGTTTGAGAAGCTTATGGATATAAATATTAAATAAATGATGACTATAACGAAACAATTTTTCTTTTATTTAAATGCTAACATTTCGATTCCTTCTCCCGTCCCCCGTAGCATGAAATATTTCTGTAAAAGATATAGAAAAAGATTTCAAGGAAACTTTGCTAAATATAAACTTAAATAAAAATTAAATACATTTAAGTCTTCTAGAACAGGGTATACAGCAAGCAAAAATAATCTAATAATTAATATGTATTAAGTATCATATTAAAAAAGAAAACTAATCGACAACTCGATATTAAATTAACAAACCACCCCTTTGAATTGAAAAAAGAGTCAAGAAAAATTTACAAAAAAAATGATAATGTAGACCTTAATTTTAAAAACAAACAATATTAGATGTAGATCAAAATATATATAAGAAAACTGATTTCTTAAAATTAATGTATAATAAAAAATAAAAAAAATTAAGTAATTAATAATGATGCCAACCAGTAGAAAAATTATTCGAACCTAAAATAATATTCTACTTAAAGAAATTTCTGTAATTTATATGCCTTACGTGCGTGTATAATAGCGAAAAAGCAGAAGAATATAACCAATTGTAACTTCATTTCGATAATAGATAATAAATTATTTTGAACTGAATTTATATAAATATGAAACTGATAAGAAAACTTCAACTTTTCATGAGAAAATATTACATGGCTATTACTTTCATTCGAGTAGAAAAAAATCATATTCGGCATTTTGTTAACTATTTTTACATCACTTGGAAGATTCCTTGTTTATTGATTATATCAATAAAATATTAAAATAGAGGTTATTTCATTTGTCCCGCTGCTTGGTTAAGTGTATAATTTCACAAATCTTAAATTGGTCTCCATCCGTTTCACAATATAGTGTAATATAGCAAATTATTCGTAAGATATGAGCTGTATTAGTTGGTCGGAAAATTGTATTTGATAAAAATTTTTTAATGAAGTTGAATTTGAAGAATTAACAATAGTTTCTCTATTTTACTATAAAAAAGTAATTTTACTACTATTATTTTATTTAATGAATAAATAAAATATTATATGATATACACAAGCTACTAAAAATATTGTTCAATTTATTAAAATCTGCTATACATTTATTCACATTATTCTGGCTTTTGCTACTGCTTTAGCTTATATATTTTGCCTGTTATGTATAAAAATTACAATCTAATCAGTCACAAAGGTTGATTGAAATAGTCGATAATCTATGCGACTTTATGCGACTAAGGATTGCAATATAATATAGTAATTAGTTATTATTTTTTTATTATATATATATATATATATATATATATATATATATATATTATATTCTATACGATTTACAATATAATAAATAGACAGCGTTTATATGTATTCTAAGAATAAGATTCCAAGAATCTTAAAGACTATTTAATCTATTACAAAGAAATTTTGAAAAAAAATTTGTGGAATTTGTTCATAAATTAAGACAGAAATTATTCATGACCTATTTCGTCAATGTTTAGGTTAATGTAGCCGAACGAAATGTGTGGAACGATTGATCGGTAAAATACTCGCACTTGCACCACATTCCGCGAGGTTTTTGTTTCCATGAGGTGTTTGCTACCGGGTGTCGGTTTAATACTTTTGGTGTTTATGTATCTAACCTTTGTTTACTAAATAGATAAATAGGAACAGAAAAGATGCTTGGTCAGTCATACTGGACGGTATCCCTTAAAGGTGGTTATTTCAGTCCATTGAGTTCTTTTGTTGTCATACCAGGCAAATTTCACAGAAACTTCAATTTTATCAAAATATTTATACTACATTTATACTACTATAAATTATAACGGTTCGTTAAATATTATTAAAGTTTCTTTTACAGAATCGCTTGAATTATTATCTCGAGCGAAACTGAGATCGAGGGGCTAGTAGTGACATAAGTAATGGCTAGCCTTAAGTATTTCCAATACCTCTAAAAGAGAAATACATTGTATAACAAAAATTAATAATATTACAAATAGAAAAAGAGAAAAATTTCCTGTTTTACAAGGAATTGACAACTGAAATGAATCTTATGTATGGTTTAATTCTCATTCATCGGTGGCTTCGAGGATTGTTGTCCTATCGATGCTCAATTGAAGAATCTAAAAGAGAGAAGTGTAGTACTAAATATACCATACTAAAATCTAGAATGGCGATAAGAGTGAGTGACTGTTATTACTTTTTTATTCATCTTATAACCATAATACCATAGAGTGCACAGTAATTTTTTCTTACGGCACTATCAATAATAATTAACAATAAGAATTTTTAGAATGCAAGATACAGGACGAAGATTTATATAATTTTCGAAAATATGGTAAAACTAAAAAATTTTTGAGAAAATGTACTATTCCAAAATTTTATCGCGATATTGTACGTGAAAGATTGATTAATATTTTCTTTACTTAAGGCGCAAAGTAATCGCTTAATGCACTGTGAGTCAAAATGTGGAAATTACATACTTTACACGCTCTTAACAGGTATGGACAGTCAAGTTTTGAGTATTTAGTTTCGAAAATTTTATTTCATCATAACTTAACGTTTACGAATGAAAATAACAATGATATCTTACTTTACTGTAACATCTTTATTTACTCGCGAAAATTCCAAAAGTATTTTCTGTCGTTTTTCTTGTTCATAAAAGTCAAAAATTATATATTGGTTTTCCCTGAGCATTACAATCTTTATGTACAGAAGGCCTTAATATATGAATCTTCAGAGAAAACGCTACATTATCAACTATTCAAGAAAGTAGTAATCTTATACATCGAGAATGCCTTTGATACACTGATTAAATTAAAATCAAAACATTTACTAAAAATACTATAATATTTTTAAAAATCCTTACATTCCCTCTTTTTCTGTAATTATCAATATATACAAGCACATACACATGTATTTTGTCGTGAAAGTTATCAATAACAAAATACTGCCGCTACTGTTATGATTAATATATGTAAATTCAGCTTTCCGTGGACTTTACAATAAAATAAATAATAAGAACAATCATGAAAAATTTCAATAATAATTAGATTAATAAAAATGTCTAAGACTATAAATGTACTTAACTACTTAACTATTTGCTTTCTACCAATTGCACAAATCCAATGTAAAAAGTTCGCTTCCTTTTCAAAACTCCTTATTTAGATTCTTCCATTTCTCTTCATTAATATCAGATGGTAAAACTACCAGGTGTCAATGCTTCCCAATTTGCTATACAAATTTCATAGAAAACATTAGTAGCTGGTGTTGTATCAATTAATATCGATAAAAAATATTAATAAGTAATAGAAACAATCACATCTCCAGAAGAAAAAAATATATATAAATCAATTATAGTATTATACTGTGTTCATACATTTATTATAGCGCTCCATTCTATAGTTTAATTATGTGGGCAATAAACTTTAATTATATATTATAGAAGTTATAATTTTATATTGCATATATTTTAGTAACCTTTTTTATTCCTATCAAAGATTTTTCTACTATAATTTCATTCATCATTGTAACTCAGAAAATTAATTTTCTAGCTGTAATCAAAGTATTACAATGTAATATAATCATACTGAACAATATTTTACTTTTTTATTAAGCAATGTCCGATGATTTTAGAAATTATTTTGTTAGACAATATATTTTAATACAGTGATCTATTAATTCTACATTTACCATAGATTATATTTTTTTTATATATAAGAGCACATTTTAGTAAATTTTATTATATTGCAGGAGCATGTAACATTTTCAGATTGTTTATAAGGTCATAATATTCATTATCATATAAACAACATTACTGGAATACATTATTTAAGTCTGATTTTTTGATTCTACATTCAAAATCAGAATTAATTTCAGTAGTGAGTATCATCGGTAAATTATGTATGGCAATTTTTAAAATATTTTTATATCGACTGAAGCCTAATTTTAATTTCAACTTATACTTCAATTACTGACATTTGTACATTTCCACTATATCTGCTTGTATAATTTGCTCTCTTCCTCTCTCTCTCTCTCTCTCTCTCTCTCTCTCTCTCTCTCTCTCTCTCTCTCTCTTTCTCTCTCTCTCTAGTGGGTAATAAGTACATTTCGTACAAATACGTAAACTTTACCTCGCTGCTATTTTCAAGATCGTGACTGTTTTCATTTCTACTCATTTGGACGTGCTCAGGAATCCATACACTGACAGTAAAAAGTGAAGCATTTTTATTTATACAGTTTTTATGGCATATATTAAAATCCTGTATAATGAAAACACGAAATAAAGAATTCGAAGTTTTTTATTTGCTTCAATTAGCCATATTATTATAGTAATTTAGAATCACTAATTGAATTGTAACGCGCTAATGTGTAATGGTCTTGAGCTTCAAAGTTGTAGTTAAGAGAAAAGATTTAAATAGACATTTTTAATTAGAAAATAAAGGATTATAATGATCAAGACTTTTTCATACTTTTCTTAGGTACATATAGAATTTACGCTGTAGGTAGGAGAAAAGTAAAAACTTCTGTTTGTATATGACTTGGACAGCTAAATTGGACAGGAATCCTTAAACATAGAAAGTGCATCGTAGATTTCTTTATTAGACACTACCTGGCACTACACGGCGCGTCTTAACGTACGCCTCAAAGACATAATGGAAGGACAGAGGTACAGGAGGAAGAATGCTATCTCTCTCGCTCCTCGAGAAGACTTAGAACTTGGGGAGTCTTCTTTACATGTATAAATTCTGCAGTTAGATGCAGTAGGAGTAGTATCATGCTATTTACTCCTTCTTTCTTCTTCCCATTGCTTCGGCTATGAGCGAGATAGCTTACTTTTTCCTATTGCTCTCCCACTCTAGTTTTGACTTCGACTTCAATCGCAGATCGCGTAGTGTAGTATATATAATATAAATTTAAGTCTATAAAGTGTATATTCAGCTTTGACAGTCAACACTCAAATGGAGAATAAATCTTTAAAATTCGAAATGTCCTTTCACAATTTCTAAATCCAAAGTTAAAAATAGTGATATAAAATTATAAAGCTCTACGTAAGCTTGAAAAGGTTACGTAGAGCTTTAAGGATCAATTCAAATAACCGTTTAATGCCGTCTTCCTTCGTAACCTAAAACTTTTCTCTGGGATATTTTCAATTAGAATGTGTAGTTTCTCAGATACTTCTTGGGCTAATAAAATAATAAATAATAAGATTTTATATGCGAATCATATACATGCCTTCACTTTGAGGGCAGTAAATAAACTGTTAAGATTTACTTAAGTTTTGGTCTGCATCAATCATTAATCACGAGAATCTTATTGAGTATTATTATTATAGCTAAATTAACGATTTTTTATTGTTATTGCTTCTGAAGATGTATTGTTATTGTCATTTTAAGATTTCGAATAATCAACTTTAAACATAGTTTTAAAAAATAGTTTTATATAAAAAATAAAATGAATGAATTATTTCGCAGATGTTGTTTGTACTGTTTTCATCATTATTAATATTATTATTGAAAGTGTAAAAATTCACAAAACAATATTAAATAGATTCTACCATTCTAAACATTAATTAAGAGAGAATAAATTATCTTTAATATTTGTATTATTTCTCTTTATAATAAAATATGCAAAAGAGTATAAATCAAATATTAATTAAAAATGAATTGTTGTATATTTAAGAATGAGCTTCAACATAAATTCTATTTCAGTATATACTCTGTTGACATTCTTTTCAATTCTTGTTCACACTATTGTACGCACCTTAATATCGCATACTTAATTGAATGTATCCAATACCAAAATAGAAATATTGAAATAATAAATATAATATACTTTTCGTGTTTTCAATTTCTATTACTATATAAAATAAATATATATTTAAAATTTAAAACTTTTTTCTGAGATATAGAAATATGTTCTACGATTGCTTCATTTGGTATATCTAAATAGTGAACTTAAGATGTCAACAAAAGACCAATAACATATATGACAGATAGAAATACATAACATAACTTGAATTTAACTATTTATTAAGTTATATGCTAAAAATTGTGAGTATATGATATTCAGTATTTTGTTACTTCAATTATTTATAACAACAATCGTTGTTTAAAACTAACGATAGATTAGAAAGGTTTATTAAAAAAAAACTTAAATTTATAACTGTTATTATAGCTAAATATATATTATAAAACGATGATTATTTGTAGAGATGTATAATCACCATGTTATTCGAATCTCCTATTACTTGTACATGCAATTCGTGTCTTTTCGTGCAATTCATATATTATATAAGCTTTTGAATGGCTATAATTATAAAACCTCAAGTATTTTTCTAATGTTGATTATCTGTATATTAGTAAACATTAATGTGCAAAACTAATTAAACTCACTTAATTCAAAATATATTTCGTGATTTTTATATTACATATATTTTATTAAAATTTTTCAAACAGCAATAAATTTATTTTGATTATTAATTATCTTTCATACAAATGTTCAAAATAATGATCACAATAACAAATTTATAGAAATTTATTTTATTATAATGAATAATTTTTAATTTTCTTTTTTCTATAAAACGAAGAAACTGAATAAGTGAATAATTTCAACATGGTCATATTTTTTATATATAAATTTATCCTATAGTGATCCGATATAGTAAATATTAATGATAAATATATATTTATTTAGTTCTTATTATAGAATATTAATTAAAATCTTTTTGTTGTTGAATAACAGACTAAATAAAATTAAAATAAATATTTTAATAGAATACCTTCATTGTCTTAATATTTTAAAAATAATTAAAGGAAGAAATACATTTACGAATTCTGATTATACTTAATATCTAAATATACTTTAATTACTTATTATATTTTTTTATATAAATATATTAAAATTAAAAAAATGTTAATACTTTTAAACACAATAGTATCGGTAATAAACAAATTCAGTATTCAAATTTAGTAAGTAGTCAATATGGACTTATTCAAAAATTATTTTTTATATAATAACTTAAATTAAATATAATAATTTTCTATATTAACTCTAACGTATATTCAATTATGGTATGATCAAATGAAGTTAATTCTTTAGTATATTTTTTGTAATTTAAAGTCTTATACTACTCCAACACTGAATATGGAAATAAATAGGAAATAAATATAATAATAAAAATTAAGTCAACAATTGCAACATTACACATTTTATTTATGATAGAAATACGTATAAATCATTTGTTATTTACTTAATTGAATTTGTTATTAAATAAATCATCCACAAACTTCGTTAAATATAACTTGTACTAAATTTGTAATTATATTAAAAATTAACATAAAAATATAATTCTTTCTTATCTGCAGATAAACTTTCTACGAATTATTGACTTGCAATACAAAATGACAATTAAATTAAGAGAAAGTCGATTCTAAATAGGTATAGAGTGACATGCAAGTTATTGAAGAGTTAAATGAATTAACTAATAAAGAAAATGGAATTAAGGTATACATTAGGTATTTCAATTTATTGTAAAAATTTAATAATTAATTCAATGCTTTTCACTTCAGACTCAAGATGAAAAAGAAATATCGGAATCACACTCAAAAATAAAACTCATTGAATTAGGATGGAAACATAGATTCTCTGTATCTGAAGATTATGAATTACAAAAAAGTCCAAATGGAGGAACAAAAAAAATTGAACTTGACACGTCGGTAGATTATTCTTCTGATGAAATAATTAATTTAGGAATTGCAAAATTTAACAGCGATTTCGCTAAAAAACTTTTAAAACATTCAAGAATTGAATTAAGCCTTCCTAATGGAATTGCAGTTTCAAATGCTTCTTTTTCAAATGATATGATAACTAACAACGTACTTCTCTTTTTATTAAGCACATCAGAAGCAGAAAATGTGAATGCACATAAAAAAGAAGAAGTAGTCAAAAGCAAAATTGATTTTAAAACTGAATTGCAGAGTATGACTGAAATTAGCCGTGTGCCAGAGCAAATTTGTAATGAAATAATAAAGGATGAAAACTCGATAACATTTACTGAACCAATTTCAAAAGCATCAGAAAATAACATTTTAGATACTTGCTTAGTTGAGAAAAATAATGATTTCTCTCAGAGTACTTTTGTAGATTTTAAAATTGAACAAAATGTTACTAACCAAAACATACTTAATTCTTTAAACTCTAAGGAAATACAAGGTTTTTATGTAAATGAAGCAAAAAGTTCCTCAGCAGATGTAATAATAAATGATTATAGTATAATACATATTTTATATTCATTTATCAAAACTTCTAAGTATTCTGGAGAATTAGTAATTAGTGAAACTGATAAATCAGGAATTTACTGGAAATTATTGGATGAAGAAGAGGATATTTCTTGTGAAATACAAGACTTTGATCCAATTGATTATGGAAGTGAAATTAGTAGAATAATAAGAAATGGTAAAACATTGTATCAAATACTGATTGACGAGAATCTTCGAAAGACTTATAATTTCTCAGATTCGTATAAAGAACAAGCGAGTCATGCCATAATATATGACATTGACGAAGTTTTTGGATTTTTCCACGGAAAATTCGGAATTGGAATTGTTACAACGTGTTCAGATGATTGCAAGCCCATATTTTCTTGGTATCTTAATGATGTACTATTTAAAAAAGGACAAAAATTAATTTGGCTAAATAATGTACCTTTGCTTGACACAGAAAATATATGGCGCTGTGAAGTTAAATGTACGAAAAATTCTTTAGTATCGAAAACAATCAAAATTAATGATAACGAATGCACATCTATAGAGCTAAAAACAAAAATAGTCCCACAAATTAAAAAACGAGATTTCGTTATTTCATCTCCTTCCTCTCGAGTAACTCGTAGAAGTCAAGGGGGAAACATTTACAAAGGATATTATTCAGGTAGAGATGTTACTATCAAACTAGTAAAAATGAGTTCAACGGTTAAAAAAGCATTACAGAAGAAGGATAATGTACTAGAAGGTATTGAGCATGTAAATTTTATTTCATTAATGGGGATTTGTAAAGGATTAAAACAACTTTATCTGATCATGGAATATTTCGAAGGAGAAATATTAAAAGATGTGATATTTGACAACGAAATGAAAAAATTATACGGTATTGATGATCATAGAAAAAAACAAATTTCTCAACAAATAAGCAAAGCCATTACATTTTTACATTTACAAGAAACTCCAATTGTTTTTAAACATATATGTACGGGTGGAATATTAATTAATAAAAGTGGTCTTATAAAGATGTATGACATTAGTCTTTGTACATTTTTACAAAATACAAATACGAAGACTTTAACTATGAATAATTATCTAGTATCAAGAACGACGATGTATATTGCACCAGAAATTTTAATTAATAATGAACAGGCATCTATTCAAAGTGATGTATGGTCTTTAGCATGCACTTTAAGCGAGTTATACAGAGAAGAGATAATTTGGAATATTAAGAATCAAAAAGAATTGAAACAAAAATTATTAAATAAAGAAATTCCAAATCTTTCTGGAGTACCTGAATATCTGTTGTTGACGTTATCAAAATCCTTTTCATATAATATTAACGATCGTCCATCAGTACGGGATATTTTAAAAATTTTTTTAAACTAAAAATTATAGCTAATGTTATTAGTTTACAAATGGTGTGTAATATATTGATAGATTAATTCTTGCCAAAATTTAGTTTAAATGATTGTATCAAAGCTAACGCGAGCTTATAATTTTGGATATCATGTGTATAATTTGTACGCATAAGAATACTGTACTTCTCCATTGTGTAAAAAAACCTGTGATATTATTTTGTATAAAGCACATAATTATTTAACATACCGTGAATGAAAATAATATAGATAAACAGTTGACTTCCTCAGTTATGACTCAAACTTTTGGTTGAAAGCATAGATGGCATGCAAATTTTCATAATTAGCAGATCAATGGTTCAATAGTCAATTTTCAACTCTGTAATTTTTGTCTAGATACTTGCTGGATATAACAAAATATCAAATTAAATATTATATCTCAATGTATATTTTATATTTAAGAAATTCATGTAAAGCCAATAGCCAGTTCTATGTATATCTACCGTTTTATATATTTTAAATTGTTACTGTAAAGTATAGACATAATTCATTTATTCGTTTTATAAAAAAATTTACTCTTTTGAAAGAATTTTTTATTTTCAAGTATAAATTATAATTTATGTTTTTTGAAACCTTTAAAAAGACAATTATTTTGTAGCAGAGAAACTCTATCGGACGATAATAGACTTCCTAAAAGAGTACACCCCTCTCCACGCCCAGAATCACAACAAGAAAAGTACATTGCTATATGTATTTCGATACGCTAATTACGAATTCCATACTCTCAATAGCCGTATAAATTATGGTAATAATGAGAACTACGAAAAATCCAGTCAAATCATGGTTTATCGCATTATCTCAGCAAATACTAAAGATATTTAAAAACATTTCAAACAAACATTGCTGTTCCAAACGTAATACATCTTTTTATTTCTATAAATCAATTCAATGATAAATACCTCGTCGGTAATATAGGGCTGCGGATGGATTTTGGTCTGGTAACGAAAGCAGAGCATTCACCAAATTCAATATTTATATTCAAATTAAAAGTGCGAAAAAGAAACTAATAATTTCAAAGTGCTCTTATCCTGGATTTTAGCGTGATCTTTTAATAATTCGTATCTAAACCCTGAATATTAATTTGTTGAACTTAATGTAGTATGATTAAAATCTATTCAATCATTCTCGTTCGTTGCGCGATTCAAATTGACAAATTGACCTTTGAGTCATTCCCCAGCTAACAATTGGAACAAAAAATTCACTGTTTTGCAGATTGTCTTATGAAACGCGTATAATAAGATCATAAAAAGAAAAATTATATAGATTGTACGATGTACAATATATGCAACAACTAGGGGCGTCATTTCAATATTTTTCTACATCTGGCACTTGCTCGCCTCCCCCCGAAATTTCCAATTTAGACTCAGAAGCCCCTGGACTCATTCATATCTTGTACAGAATATTAAAAAGAATCTAAAAAACAAATGCGAGACATATTTAGAGAAAAAGTCTATTTTATTGGCTAAACAACAAATGTTTGCCAGTATGAATTTCATTTTATTATAAATTGATTTTACGTTATATTAATGTTCGTAAATACGACTTTAATCATATAAAAGTCGAAAAAGAGTGCTAATAAAAATACAAGACTTAACGATCGAATCAAAATCTACTCAAGCATTCTTTTTGAAACTCTCCGATTTATATAATAAAATATTCATGACAATGGATATATAAATACAGAAAATTACATATACTGGGAATAGGAAAGTTTAGTTTGGGAATTTACAGTTTAGTATTTAAATTTTCTATAAACGAGTTCTTGCGTGGGTTCGATTCCTATTCTCTAATGTTGCATACATTCAGACTATTTGTATGTTTCTGGTTGTACCAGAGCTATCAGATACTTTCTGAAGTCGCTGTCAACAACCACCATGCAATGGAAGTATCGGCAATAATATAAAATAGTAATTTCAACATAGTTGTTAATGCTTTTAAACGCCTTGCAAGTACCATTCGAAAGAGTTATTCGTTTTTAGATAAGTTGTATATAAACCAGCTAATAAAGTTATATTTTGAGATACCCACATGCAGGACACATAAGTTTTGAATTTTTTTTTAATTCATAATATTGTTGACTAAAATTTGATTTAGTATGTTTATACGATAACTCTATTATTTCGAAAGTATTATGAGAAAATATGTTTTTTATAGTCGTATATATAATTTTTGGATTATAAAGTAAACGTTCTTTATCTCCATCTCTCCCTCTCTTCGTTGGTTTGCTTCGTTCAATATTTCTCTCTCTATTTCATATGTATCTTGCGCCATCTGTTCTTCCATAATTCTATAGTATCCCCACGGTAAAATATCTGTACTATTTGTTAGTAAGAATCTTCGATCGTCATAAGGCCTTAGAGCAATTTTTTCTGTTCTCAGTAAATACTATATGTAATTTAGAACGGATGCTACACTGCTCGCAATGTATTAGGAGGCGAACTTAATTTCCGATGTTCACGTTTAGTTGGCGATATAAGTAGTATGAAAAGTCAGATATGTCGGATTTAGTACTTATTTTTTAGTTTCAGCATTTACCAATAAAATTCTATTAACAGGAGTCGTCAACTGTGTAAACATTATAATTTTCTGATCAGTGAAAAATGAATTGTGATAAATCATTTTTCCGACATGACCTTTTGCACTATTTTGATTTGAAAAAAAGTTAGCAGAAATTTATCAATTGCTTCAAAAATGTTATGGCGAACAAGCTCCATCGCTTACAACATGTAAAAAGTGGTTGCAGCCGTGTAGAAGAGGTTTAAAAGTGGAGCTACTGATGTTAATGACAAAGAACGTTGTGCGCAACCGAAAAGTTTGAAGATAGTGAATTGCAAGCATTATTGGACGAAAACTCAGCCCAAACGAAGAAAGAACTCGTTCTTAAGTTAGGAGTCAGTGACATAGCAGTTGACAAACGTTTGCAAGCGATGGGAAAGAGTCATAAAGAAGGAAATGAATGCCACGCGATTTGACGGAAAGTGCAAATGAATCGATACAACATCGCACGGTCTTTCTTGCCAGGTATGGCGTATTGTGACTGGTGATAAAAATAAATCTACTATGACAATCCTAAGCGCAGAAAGTCATGGATGGATCCAGGCCAAACGTCCACATCGATACTAAAACGAAACATCCACGAACAAAAGGTATTGCTGTGCATTTGGTGGGACCAACAGAGTGTGCTGTTCTACGAGCTGCTAAAACCAAATGAAGCCGTCACTGCCGAGGTATACAAATGCCAACTGAATGATTTGAAACAGAAATTGATCGAACATAGATCAGTAATCGCGAACAATAGGCGCAAAGTCAATCTCTTGCCTGGCAACGCTCGGCCACATGTTGCGAAAGCCATCAAAAACACCCCGTTGCAGCTCGAATAGGAAGTGTTGCGGCACCCAACGTTCGCAAACATAGCGCCTTCTGATTGGCACCTATTCAGATCGATCATGCATGATCTCATTGATACGCACTTCCGACATGTTCAAGAAGTCCGAGAATTTGTTGACAATTGTATAGCCATCGTTTTTTCGCTACGATATCGTCATATTATCAGAAAGGTGGGAAAAAGTAGTAGAAAATGACGGAAAATATTTTGATTAAGCTAACGTGTATCCATTTTCCATCATAAATGTCCTTTTTCATTAAAAAAGGTTGGAAACTAAGTTCGCCTCCTAATATAATGACGAAGTCATCAGATATTTTCAATAATTTTCATAATTTTATTCCTTAAGCTTTTTTACTATTTATATACTAAGAATCTTTGTTGAATGAGCCGTCTCACGATTAATTCTGTTAGATGGTAATTATTTAACTTTAAGCAACAATGTATATCAAATATCTATCGAGATCTAATTGTTTTGAAATCACAGTATCTAAATATATGCTGTGATCTGTTGGAGCCTCTTAGGCGTCCCCCCTTAGGCCTCCCCGATAAATCTACTTTTTGGTCAACAACGGCGATCGCCTCGGCGTCTCGCGCCCTTCTGTCTTCTTTTGTTCTTAATAATGCAGCGTGCGTGATGTGCCGCTTAATGTAACGGTACTTGTGTGTGTGTATGAACTGCGCGATCGACAGACAGCATGCAGAAAAACCCGGGGAAGAAAAGTAATTAGGCAGGTCGGAACAAGTATAGATATCCGAAGGTTATAAGTTAGAAGCGACAAGTCAGGAGAGACAGAATTTTTTGAGGAATGATCGTGAAAAGATCAGGACGCGTGTGTGTGTGTCAGAATTGACGTAGAGTTAAGTAGTTACCGTATTAAAAGTGTATCTAGTATTATAAGTTTTTAAATATATTGTGACTATTACTAGATTTAGATCAATAAAAGTGTCTATTTTATTATCCTGACAACCTTTCTCCTGGACCTTCCAACGCATGTATGATGTTAAGGAGTTAAAATAGTATATTCTATTAATCACGTGGAGAAATTGATTGATTACTAACTAAAACAGTTTACATCTGAAAACAGTGACGCAGATTAGTCTCACGAAATAAAAAATGGCTGGCACGCTAATATTGAATTACATTTTACGTGATAAGAACAGGAAAATCTATTAAAATCGTGATTTTGAGTTTATATTGATATACAATAATCTATGTTTCTTTTTTTAGGAAAAATAAATAAATAAAAAAAATATTTTAGTAGTTAAGTAAAAATAAAGTCTATTATGTTTTTGAATATAAAGCTCTTTATGATATTTTCAATAAAGATAAAGGTCGTTTGAAATTTGTAGAAGTTTAAAGAAAATAATTGCTTTTTATGCAAATTTTTCTCGAAGCAGTATTTTCATTGTTCTATAAAAATATTGAATTATAATAAATAATGAATATGCAATTTATGAATATGCAAATAAATATACATGCAAATATAATGAATATACATTATTAATAGAAATAGCATTCTTCCATATTGTCTTTATTTCTTTCGACAAGAAGTCTATGAATGTGTGCGTGTATATATATATATATATATATATATATATATATATATATATATATATATTAATATATTAATCAGCTATAAGCAGTCTTAATATTTAATCACTTTCATTTAACTTTAACATAAAATATTATATTTATCCATAAGTGACGACAATATTTTTAATCACTAAAATGAGTGGTTTAAATGTAGTTTTGATACTCATGTTAATCTTTATTATTTATTTTTCTGACCATCGTAAGTAATTATTTTATTACTACGGATTATATGAAAATTTTCATTTTAAAATCATGTAAACAATCATTTATTATTATATTTTTCTTATTCTTGCATTTTAGATTCAGCCTTGACTATAGAAGGTTTGGTTGGTGGTTATAGAGCAACTGAAGATACATTTAAATATCAAGTTGGAATTCTGAGTAAAGAAAATCACACCGAAGTTACAAACTTAGTATGCAGTGGTGGTATAATTAGTCACAATTTAATATTAACTGCTGCTCAGTGCTTCTTTAGCGAGTACAGAATTTTAAAGCAATTTACATTTTTCATTGTTGCAAATACAACTAATTTGACAAGTGTAAACGGAATTATCAGAGAAATTAGTCATTTCTTCATTCCTGATTACCATAGAGCTAGGTATTTCATCTTTTTCATAAATGACATATCAATAGCAAAGGTAAGTTTGAGTTTTACTGATATTATTGTACTCATAATTACTGAAACTATTAGTTTATATTATATGCTCTATTTATAAATTATAACGACAATATCAAAAGATACAAGGTTTCTATATCTATATATATTACAAAATAATGTGTTTTACTGTCGCAATGTTATTGTGGTATACTCGGTAACTGTTGTCAAATTAAACGTATTCCTTTTTATTGCTGCTCTTCGCCCCCCCCCCTTCTGGATCCGGTGAATAAAACTTCAGGTTAATATCCGTAACGCATCCAACTTTTCGATACTCGTGGAATATCGTTGTATTCTAACAATTCAAGTTTCTATAACTCGCCTATATTTATATTAACATAGATATTTTCTAGTAGTAATTCAATAGTAGTTATAAATATTCTATAATAAGAATTGGCAAACATTGAATTCAAAAAATATATATAATTAAAAATCTTAATTATATTTCTAGTTTCAAGAATAATATATTTTCCTATCGAATATTTACTACTAGATTATTGTTATGTTTATATTAATCGTAACATTATAATTTTTTAAATTAAAAGAAATATTTTTATGGAGTTCATATTAAATGGCATCTACAATTTTAAAAGAAATAAAAGTCTCTTTGTACATTGTATTCAATATTTATAAATAATAATCTTACTGCTCTCTTGATAAATAATACTAAATTAAGAGATATTATTTCTTTTGTAATTATTTTTTATTTTATCTTATAAAATAAAAATATTAATAGAACTGATCATAAATTTTCTATTCAAGATAACTTAATCGAATGAAATAATTCATAAATAGTTTCGCTTTCTACAATATATTTAATTTGGAAGACAAAGTTACTATAAAAATATATAGAGCAGTCGCTGGCTCAGATGATAAAGGGCTCGATTCTTTTGCTATCTTTAAACGCAAGACTTAACTTTCCGAGTGGAGGCTGCTCAATGGCACCAATTCGATTGCCGCCAACTGAAGTTTTTCAAAGCACTATATAAAATGTTAGCTCGATGTATATGTGATGTCTCAGTAAAAGGACTATACAGTCCCTGAAAAATCTAATAATTTATCGACAATAAAAGTCGTACACACTTCGATGAGAAATCAGTTCACAGACATAATCATTAGCAATGTTTATTTTCATACATGGAAGGTCTAGCTAAGCATTTAGACTAACATATTCGCGTATCTATTTCATGTAATTGCTGAGGAATTTGTTAAGCAGCGCAGATTACCTTCGAATTCCAAGTACTTCTTAGGTTCTATTGTTGTAACTTCCAAAGAACATAGAATTTCGAAAAACGTTTTGAATCACTTATTGTATGTGAGTTTTAAGTAAAATTTATTAAAAAAAATTTTTCTGATAAATCTTGCCATTTTTGTTGGTAAATGAGCGTGGATAATATTCATAATAAACTCAATAGACATTATTCCGGAACTGTAATTTAAACTTTTTCTAGAATAATATTACTAACTACAAAAGCAGACATATTTTGAGATGTAATTATTGATCTGTCGAAAACATACTAGTATCGTTCTTGTAATAGACAAATTAATAAATATTTTTTTTTATTGGTCTTACAGTCCAATCAATTTCAACCAAAAATAAAATAAAATAAAAATAAAAAATAATAAAAATAAAAAATAAAAATTAAAAATAAAAATTAAATTAAAAATTAAATTACAATGATAATGACAGTCAGACTGTCCTTGTTTACATTCACCCCCGTAGACTAATCTGAAAATAAAATATTAGCTGAAAAAATTCTTTGGTAGTAAAGTGCAGTCTGACTGTCCCCAACACCCTTACCTAATTGAAGACTTGTCCAACGTTTACTTTACTACCAAAGAATTTTTTCAGCTAATATTTTATTTTCAGATTAGTCTACGGGGGTGAATGTAAACAAGGACAGTCTGACTGTCATTATCATTTTAATTTAATTTTTAATTTAATTTTTATTTTTAATTTTTATTTTTTATTTTTATTATTTTTTATTTTTATTTTATTTTATTTTTGGTTGAAATTGATTGGACTGTAAGACCAATAAAAAAATATTTATTAATTTGTATATGGGCAGTCGACAGAAGTACAATTCAATTGTAATAGACAATATTAATATACAATTAATAGACAATATGTAATACCAATATTATAATCTGCATGAAAACCAGAATTATCCTGCCCAGATAAAGTCCCATATTAATATTTAATCGGATAGTACAAGAGTTTTTCCATAATGGTAATGGTTTCAAATATGCTCCACAATACTGTCCTACTTTTCTTGCCTCAAGTTTCACTGTATTCTATTAAATAAAAGAACATATTATTAAGCATAATGGACATCTAGTGGTAGTCCACAATAGATTAAACGATATTGTATCCAAATTTGCAATCAGTTCAGTAGTTTTTTGTTGAACTTGTACAAACAGAACACCATTTATATAAGAATAAGATAAGATAACACTTTATTTCTTTGTTATTCTGATATTGCTTATACTTATTATACAAATATATATTACTAATGAACTAATGATACTTATAATAATAATGCTCATATTTAAATGATTTTAAAATTTTACTAATTTGTTTAAATTTTATAAACACAAGTAAAAATATGTTTATTTATCGTTAGGCAGAAGTATAAGAATTTTCGCCCTTCTTTGGGCTCGAAACTTTAAAAATGATACAATGCAATAATAATTTAAGTTTTTGATTTTCCTTCTCATATTATTTTGCTGCACGTGTATGTCTTAATAACAGTAACATGGACAATTTGAAAAGAACATCTTTAAGTTAATTGCACCCTAATTTCAATGTAATGATAAAAATATGCCACTTTCAATACAGCTAATATATACACCAAAGAATATATTAGCAAAATTTTTGATCGTTGACCGCCTATATATAGCTTTGGGGATATACTCTATCAGTAAAAATATCATATTTTCTAATTGATTCACAATTCTAATAATGAGGCCGAAATAATAAAATAGTTATTTCGTGATATATTATACTTGAATAAGTATGGATGAATTTTCGATAATAATTTTCCTACTAGTAATTCGGTGTCCCAACTTCAAGTCCCAGTAGCAGCTGATTAACGCAAGCACCACTGTAAACATTTACTTATGATTTGTTTACAAACACGTCGTAAACATCTGTCGCTGATCATCATCATTAGTTGAACGCATAAATAGAGCGGCGTTAGATAACCAAAAAATTGATATATTTCTGAACGCTTGCACATTCGAGTTGTGACACGCTTCACTTCACGGACGGCCTGGAATTCAAATATTCTCCACTTTTAAAAAAAAAACTACTATCTTTCACGCGAATGTCGAAATCTTACGGTCCTGGTGTATAAAAATATTTTATTAAACAAAAAAAATCAATTATGAAATATTTACAAGCGTCTCAAGCTACTTTATTTTCTAGCCTCGTTTCTAGACAATTATATATAAACTTAAATGTTTATTTAATAGAAAATATGCACATCACTTATTTAAAGTTATTTTTTTAACTTATAAATTCTTTTACCAAAGATGAAACTTGTATTAAAAATAAATAGTCACTTATCGACTATTATTCACATATTGATTAATAACTGAACCTAGTGATCTTATATAATTTTCTATGGTATAATAAAAACAATGAAATTGTCTTTTATGTAAGATAACAGAATGTTGCATAAAAATATAATGAAAAGTGAAATATAGAAGAACAAACATGAAACACAAGTTTTGTATCCAGTTTTTGACATTTTTGTCAATCAAACCGTTTAAAGTATTATTTTTATTATGTAAGTATGTATAAACAAGTGCAGAAAACAAATTTTGATTTAATGCTAACTCTCAATAAGGTAACGAAACAATACGCTATTGAAATGTTTATATTTTTTTTCATTAGATGATCATATAAAATTAAAATCTTTTATTAACAATAATGGTCTCAGATAATAAATTCACAATAATTCTTCGACTGCTTTGAAAGAAAAAAATCTCACTTTATGTCTACGGAAAAAAATAAAAAGATAAAAAATTCGTCCATTAAATATGCATAATTTTGCTTTTCCTTTCAAAAAAGAAAAGAAAAAGCACAAAAAGTAATCTTTAATTTCAATTTTTCATATCTGCCAAACAACTTGCATTGCGATCTTTGTACATACCTTTTTGTATATTAGTAGAAATATTATGAAATAGCTTAATAAAGTTTAGATCATTTTCAAGTATTTCTCGATGGAAATGGTTTTTGCTGATACATCTACCAATTACTGAACGTTACAAGTACGTACTTGAAATTCGATATCTAGTCGAAGTCTGATTCAACATTTGGATGTTAGCTGATATATTATCTTGTATAGGCTTGTCTATATAAAAAAATTATGAAAGAAGAAAAAAAGAAAGAAAATTTGAAGAGCTCTTCTGTTTTATAAATCCTTACATGGAACATCATAATCACTTCAAGGCTAAATTTTTACAACATTAAAGTGCTTCGGATAGCTAAAAAATTGTTAACAGTTTAAACGTCCTTTCGTTTGTCGCCAGTAGATTTAGCGATAAATTTTTCAATACCGTGGTATCTGCACCGACACTTCGCATAACCTTGTTTTTATTCCTTTCAAGAATTAGATTTACATTAGATATAAATCAGCGTATATCATATACATTAGTATGACATAGTTCCACGTACGCGGATACAATTCTATTTTACTTTATAAAATTTTTGATGTACAATTATGAATTTTCTTTATAATCGTTTTCAACTCTTCAAATATCTGTTTTAATCCGTTCAATTCCAAAATTCTGCAATTCTAAATCTATAAGTCACTTGAATATATTGTTAATCCGCAGGTATATATGTGTATATGTGCTGAGTATGCTCCTTTCTCCCCAGAAATGCATGTTGTAATATACTGAAATGTCAGTGTTGCTGCCCGACTTACAAAAGAGGGAATCATATATTTTAGTGCTGCATTTTGTTACAACTTGCAGAATCGTTTTTAATGTACCCAAATAAAACATTTAAATAGTTATTCTTACCTATTTCTTCCTTGTTCAAAGCAATTTAAAATTAAAATAGCGAATGAATATACGTATTCCGATAAATAACGTAAATTTTCTCAGACATATTTTTAACCTCATTATTTGACCTGCCATCTTTATTAAATTTTGGCTGAAATGATAATAGAATAATTAAAATACTGAAAGTATCTCATTTAATTTATATTATTTTCATGCATTCATGCCTATAAATATACGAGGTGCGGCTATTATATAACAAGACTGGCGTTGCTATAAAAGAAGTATACATGTGTCTAAGGTTAACGATTGCCAGATTCTTAACCTGAAGCCTATTTTTTTGAATGCATTGCCTATAAACCATTGCATATTATTGAATATAGTGTAAATTTATATAGTAAGCAGGTAAGAAAAGGGCGTACGGACAAACTGTATATTTGCGGGGGAAAAGAGAAAAAAACCCAGCGTTGTCTGTACTGAAACATGCTAGGGTCATCTCCACAATATTTTGAAATTTAGTTAAGAGAGAGCCAACAGCTCCGGAAGAGCTGTATGAGCATTATATAGTATAGACCGTGAATAAGTCATGAATTAGTATTATTATAGTTTATATTATATACATAAAGTATTCTTTATTTAATCTTTCACTCAATTTATTTTACACATATAAAGTCAATCTAGCTTTGGTATTCGTTTTTAGAGAGGCCGTGTTTCTTTGCCGAAAAAATTGTCGATATAACAATAGTACAACGAATTGTTGTGAAATTTCACATGAAACTTGAGAAAACTGCAATTAAAACTTATAATTTATTGAAAATAGTGTATAGAAATAAATTTTTATCAAGATGGCAGAGAAGATGTTGAAGATGATTCTAGCTCAGGTCATATTTCCATATCTAAAAAATTAGCTATCTTTTTTGATCTCAGAGGCGATAAGTATTTATGAGTTTGCTGAATCTGAGAGTATGCAAAATTGGGTATCTCAAATCCTCAAATTTGAACAACAAGGAGCTCGCAAAAATATTATTATTGACACTTTTATTTTTACGAGTCCAACTTCGCCAAGAGTCAAAAAAGCGAAAATTAGCAAATCAAAATCAAAGCAACGGTGATTGTTTTTTGGATATTCGTGGAATTGTATATATTCACTGGGTTGCTGAAGCTAAAACAGTTAAACAACATAATTAGCTTCATATTTTTACTGAACTCCGTGAAAGAATAAGAAAGAAACAAGCCGAATAGTGAAAAGTGAAACGATGGCTTCTTCATCGAGACCATACCCCACCTTATTCTGCACTGTCTACCAAGAGGTTTCCAGTCAAATACAACGTCCCAGTGTAAGACCATACACCTTATTGATCGGATTTTGCACAGTGCGACTTTTATCTCTTTCCAAAGGTGATATCTGCATTAAAAGGACGAAAATTTAAGTCTGTTGACACTGTGAAAGAAAAAGCAGCGCGACTACTGAAAAAATTAAAAGAAAAAGACTTTCAGAACTATTTCAAACAATGGTAGATTCGTATGGAACAATATAGACCTAAAGGAAGGATGTATATTGAAGGTGATAATATCAAAATAAAATGTTTTCTATCATTAATCTTGTTAATGAATAGCCACAACTCGTATGTACTGAATCATGAGGATTTTTAATTATTATTAAATTTTGCATTTAAAAAATTATAAATACTTTATGGAATATAATTTATATCATGGTATATGTTCTTATACACTTTGAATTAAAAAAAATTATAATTGGAGCAAAAGAGCATTGAATGTAATGGCTTCACATATCTTTTATTTAGGTAGATTAGAAAAGATTAGAATCAAATCCAGCACCTAGATATATAATTTTCTCCTTGTTAGTGTCATATAATTGAAAATCTTCAAGGAATCCTGAATTACGCCGTGCACTGTCTTTCACATCCTGATGGCACTACTTGCACTACTGAAAATATCAAAATAGTTTGCTAGTTTACTCTCAAGAGCAGAGACGTTGCAAGTTAAATGGGCCTTATAAATTGCAGCATTGCAATCCGAACTGCAGCAGAAACTTTGAAAGCATAAAAATTCCATGATAGGATTCATTTTATTAAACGAATTCTTACTTGTAAAAGTATAGATAAATAACTTTACAGAAGCCGCAAAAACTTTATATTATCAAAATAATATACTTGATGCTTGAGCACATAAGTTAGTTTCAAACTTGATCCTCTTAATTTTCATAGAACGTATGGAAATAGATAGTGCTAAGTGTTATTGTAAAGTAATTCAACTCTTCTTTCGAAACCTTGGAATAAGATACATGCAATTCGGTTAAAAAATTCTAAAGTATATGTAAATCTATGTCAAATTTTTAGTTTTTGTATCGCTTCAATTTTAATACTTGTGTAGATCACCAAAATTACTTACAAGTTAGTATATTTAATTTTAATTAAATTTATGACTTACCTAAATTTATAAAAGGATAGTAAAGATATTTCTTTAAGGTATGAATATAAAATATTGAACTCTTTTTTAGTTGGCAGAAAGTTTGAATCTTGATAGTAATAGTCATTTAACTAAGCTGAATATACCTACCTACAGAAAATCATTTGAGAAAAATTTATCTTTAGTAGCTGGATATGGAGATACTTGGATGACTTATGTAATCAATCGTGCTACTGGGCAACGTGAAAGATCAACTGGTGGATCTAGAGGTTTACTCAAATTTGCAAAAGTTAGAATTCTTAGTGATTATTCCTGCTATAATAAGTTTCAAAGAATCAAACTTCCAATCGATTATGTAATGTGTGGCGTGATGTTAACTGAACGTGTGGGACACGAATGGGGCCTTTGCTCGGTATAGTTATCCAAATACGTATTAATATTATTATTATTATTGTTGTTGTTTTTGTTGTTGTTGTTATTGTTGTTGTTGTTGTTATTGTTATTATTGTTGTTGTTATTGTTGTTGTTGTTCATCACTTTAAGGATTTCCTAAACGAAATTAAAGGTTTTTTTGTCATTTTTTTGTTTAAACTATTGAAAGAGAATTGAAAAACACATTGAATTTTTTTGATATTATATAAGAAACTTTATTTATAAAATAAAACATCTTACAAAATGCCAAAATTCCTACTTCGCTTACTTAGTTAAATATTTTATTGTATTGCATTATATTTTATAGAAAAAATGTTAATTTTTTAATTTAACGAAATTTCTCTCTTTGCACATAATTTATAAATGTTAATCTTTTTACAGAAGGATTATGGTAGCCCACTAGTGGTTAATAACACTGTTGTAGGAGTAGCAGGTGACAATACTCCTGAATGTAACGATACTAGACTTAGTTGTTTGTACGTCAAAACATCGTCTTTTACGCACTTTATACGTACTGTGTTGAATCATGAGAAATATGGATTGCCATTGGAAGATGTACTCGCTTATTCTAATTTTCCACATGTAGCGTAAAAAAAATCTTTTAGCCATTAACACACAAAGGACTAATAAGTGGCTCATAAACAAATACAATGAAATTCGATTCAATACATAAACAATGTAATATTTTTACTCAAAAATGTATATATGCATAACAGAACACAGTTATACTCACACGGGTATATATTTTCACTTTAAATTGTTCATAAACGGAAGAATGACGTTTTTGGGCATTTAAGGAAGCAACGATAATAATTTCGAAGGATATCAAGAAAATCTTTTCGCACTGTCCTTTAAGGTTTAAAAAAACATTTATATGACATATATAATGTATATTATGAGAATTTTTTGGTGTGTTATCTGTTCGGTCTGAAGTGATGAGGGTCAAATTTTAATATAAATAAAAAAATTGTAATTTTTTGCTCATTTTATAAAGTTGAAGAATTAAAACTTACTGCTTATAAAATATTATGCCAAGATGGTGATATCGAATCAATACGTTAGGACATGGACTTAGAAATTTGTCATAGCATCAAAATGGCAAGATAAATAGTGAATACGGGGTGAAATACATAGGAAATTATTAGGTGTGCAACTAAGCTCTTGTTGCGCTTGTATGAAAAAGCAGCTTTATTGTAAAAAAAAAATTACAAATGAATCGTTGACATTAATGTTCATTTCTAGATAAAAGTCTATCCTGTCTTTCTGGAATAATTCATATATCTTTAAGGTAGAAATGTTCGTCTATTGAGGCTATCCATAAATTACACCATTTTTCGCGTCATCAAAAAGTCAGACCATGTAGCATCGAACGGAACAAGGAATAATTGGACGGCGCAATATCTGGGCAATATGGCAATAGACTAGAACTTTTCACTTGAGCATGTTCAAGTCAGTTTTACTGAGTTTGGCAACGTGAGACCAAGCGTTGTTGTGCAGTAACATTGCTTTTCCGCGAGTCTGCTCACATTGTGGTTGTTTTTCGCGCAGTGCGCGGCTCAATTGGATCAACTGATTTCGATACCCATCTCAAACGATGGTTTCGCTCGATTTCAACAGCTCACAGTAAATAACATCGATTTGGTCCCACCAATAGCTATATAGAAAATACTGGATAGAAAAATAAGGTGCGGCGTGAATGATTGCTCGCAGAGAACTAGCTGGAGACGGACTATCGATCGTTTGTGATGTGCTCCGCAGTCGTAGGTCAAAAGTGTCCTTTGTGGGTCTTAATCCATGTATTGCTCTGACAGTTGCTTACACTATGCAGCAGTGCATTTACCATAGTCTATGCAGTATCGTTATATTTAACACCCTTCCTCGTTATTACATCGACTAAATTGCATTGATCTCGAAATTTTTGTAATTTAATTCTATTTAGTGGCTTTGTTAATAGATCAGCCAACATATTTTCTGTCGGGAAGTATTGTAAATTGACGATTTTCTTTTATACCAAATCCTTTAGGTGATGATATTTTGTATCTATATGTTTCGTCCTATTACTTAGTTTGTTATTTGCAATTAACTTTATGCACTCTTGATTATCTTCAAATATTAAAGTTGCGTCCATCTGTATTTCTTCAAAATCTGACAAAAGTCGACGTAGCCATATTACTTCTTGACAGGCGTCCGATAGTGCTACATATTCTGCTTCAGTGGAAGATAGTGCAACGCATGATTGCTTTTTACATATCCAACTAATGGTAGTTCCATTAAATTTGAAAATGTTTCCGCTGTTTGATTTTCGACTAGTTGTATCTTGTGCCCAATCGGAATCAGCATATCCATATAAATTCTTTTTACTATCGGAAGGATTTCCAAGCTTTAAAAGAAGATGCTTTGTTCCTTTTAAGTAACGAAATGTCCTCTTTTCTTCTGCCTAGCCCGCTTGAGTCGGATTTTTGTTATGCAGGCTCAATATTGTCACTGTAGCACTTATTCCTGGTCTTGTATGGCATGCGATATATAAAAGTTCGTCTATTAATTGTTGATATAAATTATCATCTAAAAACTTATTTTCTTCTTTTCTTACTCTCAAATATCCTGGATCCATAGGTATTGCCGATGGCTTTGCATCTGTCAGGCCGAATTTTTGCAATAGCTTATCTATGTAATATGATTGATTGAGGTAATAAATTCCTTGACTGTCGGTCTCAATTTTTATTCCCAAGTAATGATGCAATACACCAAGATTAGTTAAGTTGAAGTAATGTTTTAATTTTTAAGTTGTATCTTCTATCGTTTTCTTGTCCTTGCATGCTAATATAAAATCATCTACATATACTCGAGGTATATGGTTATGTTTCCGAATTTTTTAATATGTAGACAAGGGTCAGCCTCACTTTGTATGAAACCAAAATCTTTTAAAGCGACGCCCAATGTATCACTCCATGCTTTAGCTGCCTGCTTTAAACCATAAATGCTTTTGATCAGTTTGCACACTTTATGGCCATAGTGATTATTTTTATAGCCTTCGGTCTGCTCCATATACAATTCTTCTTTTAATGTGCTATTGAAGAAAGCTGTTTTCGCGTCGTACTAATGCGTATACTTCTCTTTTTTACCTGAGATTGACAATAGCGTTAGTGCCTCACAACCGGCTCGAAGACCTCGTCATAGTCCATGCCGAATTTTTGGGAAAACCCACGTGCAACGAGTCTTGCCTTATACCTGCTAATATTTCCATCTATATTCCGCTTTGATTTAAACAACCATTTTGTGTTTATGATGTTTCTGTCTTTTGGGCGGTCAACTAGCGTCCAGGTATGATTACATTTTAATGATCCCATTTCTTCATTCATTGCATTTATCCATTTATGCTTGTCTGGTCTCAAAAGTGCTTCTTCTCTATTTTTCGGATCTTCCTGAATAGTTAAATTAATTTCATCTATATAGTAATCAGATGGCACTCCTTTGTTTATTCTTTTTGATCTTCGCAATTCATTTCTTGGTGTTGGTTGATCGTTTAATACTAAATCATCATCATCTCGACGTTCTTCATTTAAAATTTCATTCGGGATAAAATTCGGTTTATCTATAAACACTTCACTTTTGCTTATATCACTATCTTTTGGAACTTTCTTGATATCTGCAAATATCACATCTCGGCTGATTTTTATTTTCGACGTTTCAGTGTCGAGTAGACGGTAAGCCTTTGATTCTTCGGCATATTCGACAAAAATCAACTCTTCTGATTTATCGTCTAATTTTAACCTTTTTTCCTTCGGGATATGGACAAATTCTCGTGCTCCAAAAATGTGCAAATTTTTTACACTTGGTTTTTTATCATACCACAATTCGAACGGTGTTTTATCGATGACTCTCGGCGGTAATCTATTTTGTAAATAGTTCGCGGTGTGAATTGTTTCACCTCAATATTTACGGTTTAGATCTGATCTTTAGATCATCTCCCTAATTAGACATACATCTTACCATCTCGATGAGGGATTGATTCTTTCGTTTTGCGATCCCATTTTGCTCGGGTGTATATGAACGATCTTAATACGTTATTCGTGTATTCTAGCCCTCTATCTGATCGTACGATTCTTGGTCTTTTATTAAAAGCTGTTTTAGCCATTTCTGTAAATTCCTTTATTTTTGCAGCTGCTTCAGATTTGTATTCCAAAAGGTGTCACTGGTGTATAGCTTCATCCGCTGTTATGCAAATACTATTAATTATAAAGTGATGAGTTACTTTAAAAAGATAAAATATTGAATTGAGGAATAGAATAGAGGATAAGAATTTTATTCGTTTATATTAATTTATACATTCTGATAAGTTATATTTGTATTAAAAAAATTCTTTCTATTAGAACATAAATTAACTCCCTCAAAACAATTTTACTGTAACAATAAAATTAATATTTAAGTTCATCTAATAAATTGTATAATATAAAATTCTTATATTATGAATAGTTTATGATACATCAAAGAGGAAAAAATTTACAATTTCCGATAATAAATTTTCGACTTAAAAGAAATGACGTTAATATTTTTCCTGAATTCATATATATATAATGGCTATAAAACAATTAAAAGCTTTCTCGGCGAGCATAAGAAAAATTATTGCAAATAGATACCAGTTTTCTGTAATATATAGTATGGTTTGTGAACACACTTTGACTTGACCGCATATTGCTTATTTGAAAGCGTGTTAATGGATATTTATAGCAATCTCATTCGATTAAGACGTAAGTGACGCTCTTTAAATAAAATCAAAGGGGACGAATGAATCAAGCTACAAATATATATAGATATAAATATAAATGTAGTGAACAGCATTTACTCATGTGTTTGTTTTTCAAATTTGAAAACACAAAGTTATTTCATTACGTGCTTTTTTTCTAATTGAGACAAACAAAGAGTTCAACAGCTATGTATATATGTCGTCACCTGTTCAAAATCATTGATTTGGATTAAATACATCGTACTTACTTCTCGATAAGAAGAGATAAATAGATAGGAAGAGGGGAAGAGACAGAGAGAGAGAGAGAGAGAGAGAGAGAGAGAGAGAGAGAGAGAGAGAGAGAGAGAGAGTAGCAATGTATACACTGTCGCTCTCTTGCAGGATGTAGTCCATAAACGCTTCATCCGTGCATTAGTTAGCGGTACTGATAGGGTCTATGTCACTTTTTTAAACCCTCCTGTATACATACTACGTATATAATACGCATATAGACAAGCTGTTACGATGTACATATAAGCGTTACATGCATTCGACCTTTTAACTTCGAATCTTGCATTATACTATATCGTTTCGATCATATATGCGCAAATCTCGTTAACATCCATAAATTTCAGGCTTTGATATTGAATAATATTATATAATTACAAACACATCATTATAATATCCTTTAGATAATTTCATTTGTAATCTTGCTATACGAATTAAACTAATGCGCATTTGCTAAATATATTCACGCTTTTCGTTTTGCAATTAACCTCTGTTAAAATTTTAGCAAATATCATTTCATTAAATTTGTGAACCAAGCGAAAATGGCATGGACAATTGGGATTTATGGAAGGAAAAACATAATCAAATATTAATCATACAGTTTATTTTTCTTGGATTTAAATTATTCTCCTACTAAGATGTACATTTAAGATTTCGAATTGGATGAAAAATTGCTTCTTTTCTATATGTAAACAAGGATATTTTATGCTGGATACAAAATATAGCCTTAAAAAACTTATAAAAAAATCTAACTATTTCATTATTCAAGCTACATAAGAATTAAATTTTCATTAATTTTTATTTGATTGTGAAGCAAATTGTGTTTTAGAAAATTACAAAATGCATAAACTTATATATTTAATACTAAATAATTACAAAATATTCTAAATAAATAAAGAAATAAACTAATAATATCAATTTTTCATATTGTCTGTTTCAATGTTATTATGGCTTTAAAATTTTCATGATTTTTTAAATTTCTTTTTATTATTTCATTAATTAATGTTTTTACTGATAACGAAAAAGATACATCTTAAATAATGATATATTTACAAAATATAATAGTCAGAATCCTGACGGCTTAATTTACCGAAATTAATTATAAAACGATTAAATTGTCTTGCAAATTTAAAGATGTACGTTTCGGGTTCTTTGAAATGATTATAACCATAGTCACAGCGACTTATCAAATGGTTTAATGTTTTTGATTTTACTTCTTTATACCAGTTGAAATTGTTCTTTTTATATATTTTCATTTCAAAAAAAATTGTCAAAATGTTCAGCATTCAAATTATTCTTCTAGTTTTAGCCTTAATTTTTTAAACTATTTGCGTGAAATATAAATTTTGAAACTAGATTTATGTTCCAAGCTGAATTCAAAATTATAATTTTTGAATTCATCAAGAAGGTATTTTAGTGTGAAATGTACATAATATTTTGTCGTCCACTTTCTATTCTTTCAATTTTAACGCTTCAATTATTATAACCATTAAAATATTTTTATTAATGTCCTTTAATTAAAATTTAATATTTTTAAACAAAATAAAAATAATGTGAAGCTGAAATAAAGCATTTTAATAACTATATTGATTACTACCAAATATTGTTTTTCGAAAACATATATATCATCATTTGATATAAAAATTAATTACTTGTACTAATTAGTTGTATATAAGAAGAACTAATAAGCTATGCAAACTCGTTAAGTTTTCGTACATTTAAATGAAAAAATATAATATAATGACCAAATATAATTTTATCATATTTAATTTAATAATAATTCAATAGTAAAAGTTATACAAGTAACAGTCGTAGTATTAAATAGGGCCCTATATAATTTCACCTTCTAGTGTATATTATAAAAATTAAAATAAATATGTAAATAAACATAAAGTAATACAAAAAACTGCATACACTATATTATGGAATACTTCAGATCACGTTTCCTTTATCCTGACAAAGATTTCGAAATTGCCTAAAACAGATATTGCAATATATTGAAATTGAAATTCTATATATTTTTTCTTATTCTGTTAGTTATTTCAACATTGAGTTGAGATTCAAACTTGACCGAAAAATTCTCGTTACGGTTACGAATTGAAAATAACAAAATCCAATTTTGCTGAACTGACTCGTGCATCTCTCAAGTGATGAATTTGAAACGTCCGCCGGAGCAGTTAAATCTATTATTTCGAACAGACGCTGATCATTCAAGCATGGTACTTTTTTATAAATATGTTTAATTTACTTGAGAATTATAAAATATTCATATAATGATGCTATATATGTGTGAAAATACATAAATTGAATAGTTATTAAACACCTGGTGAAAAAATTTTTAAACGTGGCTTTATTTTAATTATAAACAATATAATTTACTAAACTATAATTATATAAACTACATTTATTAATATATATAAACTGCATTTAAATAAACAACTATACATTGCTCTACCGTGATTAACAGGTTGCTGCTTTCGTTCTTTCGACTATCCTCGAATTCTCCACCTGTACTTATTGAATAAGGAGTATTGGCAACGCAGTGCTAAAACTATTTACAATTGCCTACGATGTATTTATTGACATTTTGAAACAACTTTCCTTGATCATTGCCAAACTGGTAACCGGATCTAGTTATATCAGGTATAACCTTTGTATCAATTAACAAATTATTGTATATATGGTTTCACTCAATTGTGTTTTTTTCAATATTTCAATATTATAGTAGTTAAAATGACAAGTTGCAATAAAGTAAATACGTATTATAGTACGATTTTACACCCCTTATTTTTCATCGAGCATATTAGTTTTTTTCTTTGTCAATTCGATGGGCTTGTGCCCGTTATTTTTCGCAGGGACTACGCGAAGATAAACCAAACGAGAAAAAAAATGGAAAGGGTGGCACAAGCGCGTATACGAGGCACGCTGCGCAAACAAGATCCATTAGTCAGTTTTCGCTTCGTTATTATCCGCATTGTACTGTATGGGATACATGTGCATATCGCCGATGGGCGCGCGCGCGCACTTGCAATATTTCGTAATATATCAGTCGCGTATAATGGTATACATATTATGTAATACGAAATGCTCGCATGGGGGCATTGTCATATTGATAAGGCACGTCTCTCGGTCCGCCGTGGTTGGGACGCGACTATATAATATATATATATATATATATATATATATATATATATATATATATATATACACGCGCCGTATTATGTATATACTTGCATCAGGAGCTCGCGTCTTCCCTCCCGCGCGACGCGTTACAGAGCGGCGCGGTGGACGCGTTGCGCCACGCGTATTACACACTTCTATACACCCGTATTATTAGTGCAGCCTGTCGGGTCGGATTGGAGCCCGATAGCTATCGTGCATCGGCATACGTATGCATAAAGCGCCAACGCGAATAATTATCGCTGTGTCTTTTTTGCCGTATGCATTCTTAATGAACGAGGCTTAAGGTTAATATATGGAAGGATCTAATCATATAGGACCACTATTCTACTACCACGAGAAATTATAAATGATTGTAGCTTTTGTCGAGCGTCATATTCAAGATATGCATTGCTAGCTAGACAATACTGGAAATTTCTTTTGGAATTTTTGAGTATCAACTTATGATACGGATGTAAAACTGTGGTATCGCAGGACACTTAATTCAAAGTCTGCTCAATTACGCAAGCAATACAACAACTTTCAGAAATGAAAACATAATACAGCTCATCACAACAAGAAAAGGTTCGAAACCCATAAAATGTTGTAGGATTGCTCAAAAGCAGCAATGGTGCTAAAAGATCTTCAAAAATGCAAGAAATGAAATACTTTACATGTAGGACATACAGCATTGCCGTTTAGGTAAATAGTGAGCTAAGGCATGGGCATGAATTAAACTTTCGGATAATACCGAACGGATTCTTTTTTTTCTTTTATAAAATGTAGATTTAGAAGATTTGATTATTCAGTTGTTTCCTAAAAGCCAAAAAAATCATCAAATCTTCTTTGATATAATGTAATTTAAAAACTATTTTTTATTTATGTATTATATTAATAGAAAAATTTATCAAATTAAATAATGATTTAGTAATAAATTGATCATTATAATGTTATTTATAGATTAGCTCTAAGATTATTTTTATAATAAATATAATTTATATTTGATATAATGTTGAGGTACCCATTATAAATTGTGTGAACAAGGCCATGGATCAGGGCCTTGTCACTCCTCTCTGAAAATAGCTTACCAACTTTTATCAAATTTAATCGTACTAGGTCCATAATTTGACCTTAATTATCTGTTAATTATGGGTTGATTAAAAAAATGTGACGCTCTATATGTTGGCCCGGATCGATGGAGGTGGCTAGAGAGAGTCTATAGCTTCGTGCCTCGTCGTTGTGAAAGCCTCGTCAGTGGCGAGACTTTGTTTTCAGCCTAACTTGGTTTTCCGAGAAAATGCTGATTTTTTAAAATCCTAATTTTCTATAATTTATAGAAATCGTGATAGATTATTTTTGAAAATAATATGTCTACCTTATATTAAATAGTTTCTTTTTTCCTGGCATAATTTTATTATCTTTTTTAATGTGGCATTTTATTCAATTAAACTCATAGAGTAAATAATATTCGATAAGTATAAGTTTAATAAGACTAGCTTAATAAATATATTTATATATACGAGCAAAATAAAATGAAAAAAATAAATTTTGATTATTTATGTACAAAAATATAGTTTGAAATAAAAAGCAGTTAATATTAGTGTATAAGATATCGCTAGACATAAGTAGAAAACGAAATATAAAATTTAAATAGATTAGCGATTATTTATAACGTTTTTATTAACGAATTGCAAATCTGAAAGATAGTTTTCTGTTTTGAAAACAATAAAGAACATATATATCAATTACATGTGTTAGTTACTTATCTTCCTTAGTGGCATTAGCCATCGAAAAAGATTTATTGCGATCCTTCGATTTTAGTAACTTAATTAAAGAATTTGCTGACGGAAAATATCAACACAATTTTATTAATTAAACTTTAACAATCTAATTTTAATAATATTATAATAACTACTCTTAAAACTTAATATTACATATATTCTATTGTTATGCAATTTTCTGAAAATCGTATTGTAAATTTGTTCCTTCTTGTATATCGATTATTAAATTGATATGAATTGGTCTTTCGAAGGAGCCTCGGAATTACAGATAATCCTGGGCCTCTTGTCAGTCTAGTCCAACCCTAACCCTATGGGTCACGAAGAACAGACCATCGCAAACTATGTTCCATGGATGTTAGTTTGTCATCCCCTGAAAACCAGTTAAAATATAAGTTTATAACAAAAAAATAACCATATAAATAACGTGCCATTCGTTAACTCGTACAAGATCCATAGTTTATAATTTCAAAAAAAACAATTTTTACCAATTTTTAGGGTTCGAAAAATGATAAAAATAAAAAAAAACCTATGCATTGTTTATCATTAATCATCCGCTCATGATATCAATAATAAAATACTTTATCGCTTTATTGATTCCTGACAACACCCTGGCAAGTTAAATTATCTAAATATTTTTCTTTCAATTTTCAAATACGGAACCAAGTTAGCTATCTTGCCACCGTCTTTCCTCGGGAATCCATAAAGCAGTAAATTATTGTACTATGGCATTATCATCAAATAATGAAAATTCGCAGATAATTAAAAAAAATAATGCTACAGTTTTTTAATGTTAAGTTTTACCATTTCTTATCGCATAGAATCTATTTATTTATTTGTATAATTTTGATCTTTGAGTCCTTTGGAGGCTAATCAATAGAGATGTTTAATATCAAAGCAAGTAATTAGATTTTTTTAAAATTCTATAAATTACTATGAATTTGTTGTTCATGAATATAGTTAATACAATTTAATATTATATTAAAAATAATATTTTTCTAGAAACTGTCAAAGCAAATACTACAATAAATTTCTATATAAGCTATTTTTTAAAATGAATTTAATTCATTATTTATTTAAATTAAGCGAATATATTTATTTAATATTTTTGTTATTCTATAATACAATTTCTTTGTCTATTTATATATAGACATCGTTACATTCTAATTACCTTATTTCTATTAACATACAATAAAAATATATGCGCGAAGAAATCCAAGAACGAATTCGGAAAAGAACGCCAAGGTAAGAACGAAGCGTTTAAAAGAGCGCGCGAAGTTTGAACCAATCCGAGCGGTTCAGCCTTTAAGTTGCGTCTGGTTGTGTGCATGATGCACCGCTTGCCTGTACCGCCGAGGTACGGAATACTACCCTACCGTCAGAGATCTCTGCTTTTGATATATTTTAACTTTTATTTTTGCTTATTTATTAAAACATATCATTATTTAGGTTGAATTATATATATACGTATATATATATATATATATATATATATATATATATATATATATATATATATATTTTAAATATTACATTCATTTCTTTATTTTCAATTGAAATATTTAATTTTCTCACCTTTTTCGACTAATACTATTTAAATATCTAAAATATCTAAATTGAATACACACACATGTAATTACATTTTTAATATTCCAAAAAAAATTTAAGACACCGATGATTGTTGAAAGTGTGATTTTCAAATTCATACTTGTTACAAAATTTGGAAAAAAGTATCGAATTATGATACACCTATATTATATAACTACCGAAAAAGTATAAGTAAAATCTTTCACCACTGGCACTCAATGACTATCGAAAAAAGACATAAATATTTTCCAACGAGCTGTATATAACTGACAATGTATGAAAATAATATACATTATATCTAATTCAATCTATCAAAATATATTATAATCATCAACGATTGATAAATAAGTATAAACATAGCGAAATGATTTTTATATATTATATTATTATTAATATTGTTAATTTCTATAAGCGCTTCAATTCAGTGTATATATATATATATATATATATATATATATATATATATATATATATATATAACATATCTTTTTCAGGAAAATTCCAACGTGATCTACGGAGTACTCAATAGGGTTTATTTCTTAGCTGACAGATGGCGCTACTGCAAATTAAAACTCTACAAATTCAAATACATTTTATAGGGTGGTTATGTTCTATAGTTTTGTATACAATGAAATAACAAGATGGATTTGATGATTTGCATAAATAGTATATATTTATTGAAGCATTTTAAGAAACATCAAAATATTCTATCATAAATATTCATTATATTATACTTATGTAATATTCATTTGAAGCATTCAATAACAAAAATTTTCTATATATTATCCTAACAATTCTCGTTTATCGAAATACAAGTAACCACATAATCAAGTGTGTCGAATAACACGAACTATAGGACATCCGACTTTCGCGAAACGTTTGCCAATATACATTCAATCGAATATGAGCACCGATGTGCATGCCAAAAACCGCTGCGCCACTCCCTTGAATTCGCTGAGGAGTCACACCCTCCCGCGGCTCTACGGCGTCTGCGGGATTTATTTGGAGGAGCTCGAGTTAAGGGGGCGAAGAGGGAAAAATAACAACGTTTCTCGCCGCCGCCGCCACGACCACCACCACTATGTCCCTCCTCTCTGCCCGCCCCGGCAAGTCGAAAGAAAGCTATACTCGGAAGCACACTCCGGGCCCTCTCCAACCTGTCTCTCGAGGTGACTTGAACGGCACTCGGGCTAAATGAGAGAAACTTTTCAGACGCGCGCATCTCGTCGCAACAAATCTCGCGACAGCGACTCTCCGTATATAATTAGTTCTATTGCCGTATGTATATATATATATGCGTCAAGTGCGGGCGGGCGTTGATACGGGGAGAGAGAGCGAGAGAGAGAGAGAGAGAGAGAGAGAGAGAGAGAATGTGCAGTGCCAGTAGCAGTATGCATGCGCTGGCATACGGGGCTGCAAGCTGCAATCGACGGCCGGACGAGTGTGCACTATATACACACACACGCAAGTTCACTGTGATATCTTCCTAGACACGTACTATAAAAGGACGAGAGCAGAAAGAAAGAGAGAGAGAGAGAATCGCTGTGAATGAGAACGAGGGGAAGTAACGAATCGAGCAGTGAGGCTTTATACGCACACGTTTCTGATGCCGCGCGAAAGTTTACGCGTTTTTTTCCAAACCTGTACAGCATATACAGAACGTCGAAAATATGATTGCTCAGATTAACGAATCGGTAATAAACACGGTAAGTCGTATACAAAGGTCGTATGCATTTTGAAAAGTTGCTAATAATTGTTGCGCTACCTGCCAATGAGAAAACGCTCATTCGCGCTCTCCTTTGAAGCACATGGAAATCGAGATGGCCACCGTACTTTTCACAGTCGTATCTTCGAGAATAATCAGATTTTTGGGACACCGTGCACATTGCGACGTGGAAAAATTCGGGATCGAATTAATCGAGCGCCACCCATAATTCGACTTTGTCTTAACCTTTATTATTATTATTGTTATTCTCCATGCGAACTATGCTATATTTAAGAACAGACTCGAGAACAAAAATTACAGATATTACAGATATCTCTATGCAGAAGTTCTCGCGGAATTATCGAATGAATAAATGACGGGAAGACTGATGGAGAATGGGCCGAACAAATAAGGATCTTTCGTATTATAAATTTATTAATGAATTTTATTTGTGTATTATAGGTTATATTATTTATTTTATTGAAATTGTTCATGTGTCAGCGAAAATTAAATTTAATATTTTAAATTTAATATTTAAAATTAGCATACATTAATGTTTTAGAAATTCTGTTTAACAAATCATATACGTATTAGGAAAATTCAATATATTCTTATATTTAATAAGTTGCTCCAAGCACTGCAGCTTGTTATTTTAACCTATCTCTATATACCAATAAACGTATTCAATAAATAATTCATATTTATCCTTTATGCTTTAAATAATATTCGAAAAGCTGATATCATTTAGACTATTATCAAGCATCGTCGAGCTCCAAAGGTATTTCAATGTCGGAATCAGGAGAAAGCGCGTTCGTTAAGTACTCAAACGATGAAACTCGAGTTGTCAAATTAACAGCTTGACCAGTTTTATTATTTCTGGAAATATTTACCTAGATATATATATATATATATATATATATATATATATATGGGTGTGTGTGTGTGTGTGTGTGTGTGTGTGTGTGTGTGTGTGTGTGTGTGTGTGTGTGTGTGTGTGTGTGTGTGTGTGTGTGTGTGTGTGCGTGTGTGTGTATGTGTGTATATATACATATCGTACATATTTGATATTTTATTTTATGTAAGGAAAATGTTGCATTCTTCCATGATGATATTTTGTTCGAGTCACCCAACTCCTTATTTTCATTAATTCTACAAGCGACTTCATCTGCTAAATAATTAATCACATCTCTGATAAGGATAAATTCTACTGTCACCTTTATCTGGAGTCTGGATTATCCGAACTACCCATAGTGCTAATCACGCGGCCTGTCTAGAAAAACGATCCGCCGCGGAGCCGGGCGAATAGGCGAAGGGTCCAAAAAAGTATAATTAACCTTCATCCCCTCCCGCACTTTTTTCGACGACACCCGGCTCCCACTTGTCTCTCGACGCAGAGTAAAAATATCTCCTCGGCGAGATTTCCTCTCGGAGGATACATCGTTCTCTGTCTTCGTGTAACCTTTAACCCCCCCCCCGTCTCTCTCTCTCTCTCTCTCTCTCACTCTCTATCTCTGTCTCTCTCTCTCTCTCTCTCTGACTTTCGGTCAAACATTTGCTTTGGAGCGCGGGGTGCGTCAGCGACGAGAAGCGCGGGAGGTCCAGGCACGCAGAGGCATTGTACAGGAATGACGGACAAACCACCTTCTACATAGCTCCCATGTTTGTCCAGACGGTGTAAGTGCAAATGGCTCGTAAGCGTAAGCCGCCCGCGAGGGGATAATGGAATCCGGCCGTCCATTTGCCATTTATATAAGAATTTAGGTAAGTCAATCGACATACTTAAGATGCTTTTGCGCTGCTAAACCTACGATACTGTTTTAATACGGCTCGATTTAAGGAATTATTTTTGATAAATATCTAGAATTATAGTCGATTAAATTCCTATAGCTTCGAAAGATGCCAAATCCAATGCAATCGAACGAAATTTATAGTATAAAGAAAAAGAACAAAATACTTCTACCGATTGTCTCGGATAAACTTTCAAAAATCATCTAGTCCTAATTTTCATGAAAATTTGTGAATTTGTGTGTGTGTGTGTGTGTGTGTTTCTTTTTTTCTTTTCTTTTAGGTGCTGATTATGAATACTATTATTATTATTAGCCTTCCCCCGAAAAGTGAACTTTCATGTTGACATCTATATTAAAAAAAAATTCATTGTATTTTTCTTCGAATGAATTTATTTCGAATCATAAGAAAAATTTCAAAAAGTATTTCGAAAAAACCTGCTAGATCTGATCACAAACTACATCTTTCGTGTTCTGAATACGTTTTTGTTTCGATACAATCTATATTTCGTGAAAATTAATTGAAGAATTTTTTCTCTCAAAAATACTGCAGGGCATCGGCGATGGTATGGACGATCTTTTTTTAGATTTGCTTAAGCAATTTATCCCAAAAAAATTGGTTGTATAGATAAAAAATGCATAGAAAATATATAAGATATGTTTTATGAATGTCTACAATACTAGTTTGAATTAATTTTTTTTGGAAATTATAACACATTTCCTTTTTTTTCGAGATAAATTCGAGAAAATACATCATTTTTATGGTTTTCCATCTGAAAATTGAATTGCCGAAAAAGACCTCTATAGTTCGTAATGAAGAGCCCGAAAAACCATAAGTATACAAATTTTCAGCAAATTTGTGGATGGGTGCTTTTCGGAAGTCCACCTTCCGTCTCTCCGCTCATGCGCTATATTCAGACTCGTATTTCAGTCCTTGTTCTTTAATATTCCGCTCAATCTCCCTTTTCATGCGCCTATCTCTCGTTTCTTCGTAAAAGGTGCATGATTATATCAGAAACTACACACTATAGCGCTGTTCTAAATTTTATAAAATAATTTATTAAATATCTCTAACGTGTTCGTAAGTCTCTATATATCTGCAATATGCAATTTTACTGATATTTATGTGGTAAATCCCTGTAAAAAAAAAATTTATTTGATCGTCACTGACAGAAATATTTTATGAAATTTAACGAAATATGTATTTGGATTCTATAATTAATATTTCACTGGGTGAAAAAATTATTCATATTTATTCCAAGAAAGGCTCAATAAAACGAATCATATTGTTACTAAATATTTAAATGGCACGACTTTAAATACATTTTTTTATTAAATTTGAGAATTAATTTCTCAGTTGATATTACAACGAGAAAATATTATAATATTTTTCTTGAATGATGTATGCAAACGTTAAAAGTTGATTAAAATATAATATAATTATATTTTATAAAATTTCTTATATTTAAAAAAAATTCATATTACTGAAAATTCGAATAAACATATATTTAGATAAGTCAACTTTCAGAGTTCCTTAAAACTTCTTTGGTAAAAACTAAAAATTATCAAAATACACCAAAATGAAGCATGAGAAGTGTTCTGGCCGAGTGAATGCCGTAAAAAAGCATCCTGAAGTTCTCTCCACATCATCGAAAGGATATTGCAAGAAGAGGCTGCTGTAAAGAACTTCATTTTTTTACAAATGTGAATACTAATTTAAGTTTTCATTGTAGAGTGGGAATCAGAAGCTACTAAAATTTATTTTGTGATATTGAAATGGCGAACATTCACAAACGAGTAGAGCAAAATAATAAAAATTAAATGCGATAAGAAGCCATTTACGGCTGTGATGATAGTTATGTTTCTAAATAAAATACATCTATAATAATTATAGATACTTATAAATATAAATAATATAATAATTATAAATATTTTAATAATTATTATAATACTATAATAATTATTAAAATACATAAATTTGTTTAAAAAATTATTTTGATTTAAGTTCTGTTTTTATTACATTATATGTTTAATTAAAATGTAAAGAAAACACATTGATTCTGTTTTTTAATATGCTAGGAGGTTATAAAATGTAGTACAACATGTAAATAATTATTTTAAGTATCGGCACATATTTTCTAATTTCAAAAAATCACTTCGCCGCATATACTTTTTACGCCCATGGCTTCCCTTCTTGATGATCCTGAAGTAAATCGTTCAAGCCATTTATACGGAGGGCACGCAAAAAGAAAAAAAGAACATTTTCGAAGTTCAGCCAAATTATATTTGATCTTTATCATTGTTCCCAAAAGAATAATTGCATATTTTTGTATAATCCTTATAAATTATAGATTAAAATAATTATTTATTTTTTATTAGGATTATCCAATTAAAGTAATAAAGATGCTTTAATTGTACTTTTGTCGACTGCTACTTTAGTCTACGGGGGTGACTGTATACAAGGACAGTCTAACTGTCATTATAATTTTTAATTTAATTTTTATTACTTTTATTTTTATCATTTTTGTGTATTGATGTATTAATGTTAATGTAGATATGTATTGATATTGTTATGTATAGTTTTCGATTGATTTGATTGAACTGTAAGACCAATGAAAAAATATTTATTAATAAGTAATAAAGATGCACAAATAGTAAAAATGTAAGATTCAATTTTGACAATAAATTTTATACTTTTGATAATTCTCCTCTGGTCATACAGATAATGAAAGGTCTTGATCTAACAAAAATTTGTACATTGTCTTCGGCATTGTTAGGAAGTGACGGTAATTCATCCATTTTAATTTATAAGTCCGAATGTAATGCTAACGATTTGGTAGTGAGAACGATATACAAACTGTATGCACATTGATTAATTTCATTTAATATAATATGCTGCAGTTGGAAAATGAATGTTAATTAACTTGTATAACAGAGTTGAAATTACAGTCAATGTTTGATGAGCTGTTAATTTTAATCTATTATCATGCACTATTGATAAATAATTATAAATATAGTGAAATGATCTTTATTTATCATAATATTAATATTGTTAATTTCTATACATATGCCATATTTTTGGCTTTCTTTGTTAAAAGACTGGTTTATAGTTGTCGAAAGTATGGTCTCTAGCGATGCAAAAGTTGAAAGAAAATTTTTACCTGTAAATTTTTAAAATTTTGTCAATTCGTAGGTTCTAGAATATACCAATTTACAAGTATGTGCAGAAAGTTTTGACAATCCGTTTTCTAGTTATCGCTGTTTGCTCGGTCGTTCTGCGAGAAATTCGATACACATTATACGATTATAGTCTTATCTGATTATAGATCTGGTTACGCTCAATGAGTGTCATTATTAAATTAAAATTATATATGATATAACTAGAAAACTGGTTTAAACAATTTTGTTGAAATGTTAGACATGAGTTTTATATCAATATTATCTGTATAAGTTGCTCAAGGAGGTAGAAATTTTCTTTTTAAAAAAAATGTTCAACTGCTGGATATTATACCGTAACAATTCACCGTTCAAATGAAATCAATTTCACCCTGGTAGAAATCTAGCAATTTTTTATAGGCTTGAAAGTAGTTACTAGGTAGTAAAAATAGAATCAATCATTGTGGCCAGAAACAAGGTAAATCTTAGAATGCAAAATTTGAACGTTGTCAATAAAATTAAGAAAAAGGTAGAAACTAGGTTTAAAAACTAGTTAAAAACTAAGTAGAAACTAGGTAGAAACTAGGTTGTTTTGTTTCCGGTTAGTAAATGATCAAGTTATTTAACAATTAACATTTATATAATATTATAACATTATCTTGTTGATTTAATAAAAGAAAAATAATAAGATATGGAAATTAAAATTTAAAAAAATTACAAAGTAATAATAAAGTCTGATTGTTGTTCGATTTTGTCATCTTAAAAATTATACGTAATAAATTAATATTGGAAATATTTTCCTTTTATTATTTAATATCTAAAATTTCTCATGAAGGAATTAATTAAAAAATTCTATCCTTTGATGTCTTATACCGGCCTGAATTATTGGCTGTTAATTAGTAATTATATCCTATTTAATTATAAAATAAATAATATCATTTGATATTTTTGAAATTTTATGAAATAAAAAAAATTTTTTAAATTAAAAATCATGCTGAGTTGATAACTTTAATTCATAACTTGAATTTATGGAGAGTGTTCATACGGCATGTCTGATGATTTGGCATTCCCGCAAGAGGTAAAACATTAACTTGGTTGGTTATAAGCCGGATTATGACTTCACATAAGTATAATATATATTGTATACGAATGTGTAAGCTATTGTCAATGCGTTGTATATGCATTTAGATGTATAAGGTATATAGAACCAACGTATATACTTATAAATTACTTCAAAATTTTCGAAATGAACTTGATAAATATTTATAATTAATTCATTAAAATAATGATTAAAGTCAATGAATTTATATAAGAAAGCATAATAACGATATCAATTTTTTAGCTAGGTTATGTGTTATACCTCGCTTAACCTTGTTTTAAGATAAATTTTAGTCATAAACAAAAATACATTGATAGGAAACTAACTATTATAGATATTAAATACCGAAAAAATAGCTTGAAAAAATGTAACTATAAATCGGCCGGAATGACCGTATAAAACGTTACATGTATTTCTATTTACTACCGAACCAAGATATCCTGTTACTAGGTATCTTCATTTGAAAATTCTTTGTTTATACGTTAAAAATAGAATGCATTTCTACCATGGCAAGCTCAATTTATTTGGTATTTTTACATTAATCTTTTTTTTTTTAAAAAACTATTGAATTTATTTCATTAAATGAAGAAGAGATTTGACGGTGACAATGAACCGGTAAAAATACGGTAAATATTTGTAAGCTTCAAAAGTGTTGTTTCAATATAAATAAAATTATTATAAAGAATAAATATATAAAATACTTGATCCTTTAGAGCTATTTTATTATTTCATATATTTGAAAAGGATTTAAAAAATCATTTCATGCCCATTGATATAAATTCATTACTGAAGGAATGAATTTATTATCGAACTAATATTGTAGTTAATTTTTATTTGATTGACTGTATGTATTCATTATTATGTTATATATCGTGAGTATTATCAAGTAATCAAGCATTGTAAATTATAGAAATTGATGGATTTAAATGAAAGAAGAAACAAATGTTTATATGAGATACCATTACACTTACAATAGATGTAAATAAAAATATAATTTTTTTCATAAAATACATATCAAAATAATTATAACTAGTATCGAAACAAGTACATAATGTATGTAGTATAAAATAGTATAGTATTCTCTGTAGGTGAGTACGTCTGTAATATTGCGGTCACAACATTGTATAATACACATTATAATATTTTATAAAGAATTATAGTATAAAATATAATAATAGGAAAAGATGGTTGAAAGTATACGTTTTTATCATAATCGATAAGAGTACGATTAGGTACACTTTCGGGGGCATTTGTAGATACCGCAGATAATTGTTATCCTACTAAAATTTACGCAAAGCTCAAATTTTTGCAGATTTTGACGATTAGGCCTTCATCAGTACCCACCCAAGACTTGTTTTGGTATTGCTCGATTTTGTATTGGAATACAAGCTATAAGGCCATATTAAAAAGTTTCAAGATCAAAGCGAAGACCTGAGTCACAAGAATATTGATATTGGCAAGTCTTTTGAAATGAGTATTGTAACAATCTTAGTTATACTACATTATTTGAAACCTATATTACATTAGAAATTTTATGTTATTTAAAGATTGAAGATTACCATAAATCGCCTATAAAACGTCATTTATACATACCATTACAATTATTCAAAATATTTATTTTGTAACGAACGCCTCGAAACAGCCACTATTTCACAATAACAGAGTCGAAAAATCAATTTTTAAAGTTTTAATTTTGGCATTACAAAAAAAAGATAATTTTCTGTTGTAATGAATCATTGAAAAATAGAAGAAAAAAGTTAAAAATAAATGAAAAGCGAGAATCTCGATGACCACTTATTTGTTCCTAATATCGCGCTTCATCGTTGCTCCGATTTGATTGGCGCAACCAGCCCTGGACGCGAATTTCCACCTCTCTAAGGTCGTAAACTTTTTGCCCCCGCTTCAGTCATTGTTCGGCCGACGTAATATATATATATATAATATGCATAGGAGCAAAATAAAAAGACCGCGAGTGCGGGCAAAAAAAGATACGCAACAAGAGAAACAATAAAAAGTAAGAGAGCGCGGCGAGAAGTCGGAATGGTCGGATCTCCAAAAATGTCAAGTGTGCGCTCGGGCGCGGGGCGAAATTAGCGCGGGCGCTCCCTTCTGCGCAGCCTGGAGCGGGTTGCTCAATCTCTCCTCTCTCCTCCCTCTCGCTCACGCTCTCTCTCTCTCTCTCTCTCTCTCTCTCTCTCTCTCTCTCTCTCTCTCTCTTTCTCTTTCATTCTCGCTCTTAGGTATATATATACACACATACAGCGGCGCGGCGAGCCGAGCACTACCGGAGACGGCCGAAGCCGCCTCCGAGGCAGACCCGAACGGGAACCCCCCGTTCGCGCGTTGTCCGTCCGCCGCATCGCGCAGCCGGTATTATAGCCGCGCCGTCAGTTCTGCTGCGAGCGTCACCGCGCGTGCGTGCATAGATATATATATATATATATACATATATATATATACATATATATATATATATGTGTGTATACTGCATCAGGCCGCTACGCGTCGAGGTGTGTCCCGGCAAAATCGCGCGTAAATAATACAGAAGTCCTCCAACCCCTTCCTCCTGCCCCCGCGGGCAAAGGATCGCCGTTGAGCGCGCGTGTGCGCGGAGACGCGCGACAAGTACAGTGCGCGAGGATACCTCTTCTTATAACGCCGTCGTTGTACGTCTCTTCACGTGTAAACCGATACAGCGGTACATACGAGCGAGTAACGGGCCGTTCGTTTCTTCCATTTTTTCCCCTTTCCTTTTCCCAATCCTCGATAGCGAGATGAGAAGGAGGCGCGGCCAGCCGTAGAGAGGGAGAATCGCGGAAGCGGGACTTTCGGCACACATATATAATATATACGGCACGACGCGCGTTGTTTTGTTGTTTCCTTTTTTTGGCGCGCCGGGGGCCAGCAGCGAAACGTACGTATAACGCTCGACACCTGCCAAGCCGGTGGGAGCGACTCAGCGAGCCGCGCATGTATATATACACGTGTACGTACATATATCGTAAATAAAGGTACGCGCGCGCTCACGTGCGTTCGGCGCTCTATAGATAAAACTGCGCGAGCCGTGCTCCGATTATGACGAGACCACACCGGTCGATTTGCTCTTAGGCTCCGCTGACCTTCTCTCTCTCTCTCTCTCTCTCTCTCTCTCTCTCATCTCGGACCCTTGTCGTATATCAGTGAAGAATCGAGGGCTCGTATTAGTAATATAGTATAGAGTGGAAAGTGCGAATCAACGATCAGCCATCAAGTTCGAGTGTTAAACCCACACGAGAGAAGTGTAATGATAAAAATCAAAATCACAACGTCGATCTCCTTGGTGATTTTGGCCAATTTTACCGCGGATTCGGGATCGAATCCGTGTTCAACTGGCTAAAAGCACACGCGGTATATAAAATTAACCCTTTGGACCGTTGACAAGGCTTTGCGTTAATATTCTTCAATCGTTCATATTCATATATACGTAAATTTTGAAGCATACAAGCTGGCGGTGATATTTTCTCTTTCGCGTTTTAGATATTTTTGGAACAACCTTTCGTCCCAATGGTGTCGTTAAAAGTGCCCGTACGCGTTGAAAGGGTTAATTGATATACCGCGAAATCTATAAATTTGAGGAGGTTCTGCGTACTTACGAAATTGCGCATATTCCTCTCGACGCGAAATGTTGCGCGAAATCAAAATGTAATCCTTATGTTTCGCGTGCTTGTCAAATCGTTCAGAGCCACGTGTTTCCATACAGCTTATTCCCGCAACCCCGACGGGTCGAAGCAAATTATTACGGCGCGCGCGATTAGAATTCGAGCATTTGGAAAAACACCGTAGGTTTGAATAGCGCGAGGCCACCGTCGCGATCTTGACGGGAACCGGCTTTCTGACAGTTGACGTCACTCCATTTGGATTTTCGCCACTGGCCAAGGCAGTGCCTACGACCTTTCGATATTTGCGCACTGTAAATCGAAAGATCCGATATACGCCGCGTAAATATCGTAACGAAGCTTCGCCGATTCCGTATCAAAGATCCATTCGCCCGTATAATTTCCACCGTGTTGAATATAACACGCGCGAGGAATCGAGAGAAAACGAGAAAATAACGGAGGAAAGGGACTGCAGAGCCTCCTCTAACACGCCGCCGGTCTCGGAAAGAAAGGCTCCGCTTTTCTCTCGGTGCCCGGCGCGCGTCGTCCGCGTACCATCGGGAGAACGACGTAGAAACACACAGCCCCACACACACCGCCACACACAGACGCACACTCACAGTCATTCGCCCGCAGCCACCCGCGAGCGCCCGGAGTCACAGCGGCGGCATTACAGGATCTTCGCGACGAGCCACCGGCCGTGATGGCTAGCGGCGAGAAGAGCGGCGGCGGCGGCGGCGGCGGCAAGGCCGGCGAGGGCCGCGCCTGGGCCGCCGTCCCGGCCCGCGGCGAGGCCGTCAACTGGACGATGTGCCTGCTCTGCGTCCTCAGCCTCGGCTGCTCGGGCGTCCTCGTCTACCGGGAGCTGCGGCTCGAGGAGCGGATCGCCGCGATGGAGGCGCGCCTGGGCGACGGGGGGGTCGTCGGCGCGAGGGCGCAGCCGATCGACC